>VDFB02275709.1:0-169043 GCA_007258455.2 Sequoia sempervirens
AAAGATGGCCTTGTGTTATTCTTCCAATACTCTTCAATTAGTGTTCTCAATGCTTCAACAACTTCTTTATCTTTTTGTGGCAGTCTCCTCGAGAATGCCCATAATTCATTTGAATCGATGCCCTCAATTGTTTATTGCCTTTGAATGGATTTTGATAAGGTTTTTCTACTAATTTTTATTTTTTCACTTATCTTTCTAATGAGACAAGCTCTCTTTGTTTGATAGCTTACCAAAGTTGATGTAATGACACGTCGGGTGACATTACTATCCTTTGAGCGTGAGGTCTTACCCACACTCTCATAAGCATCCATTAGATTCTTCACAATAGTGTTTTCACTTAATGCATTCAAAGTTCTCAACCCAAGAGTCTTCATGATGTTTCTATACTTTAAACCCTACAATATTTCAACAAATAGTTGACATCTTGTAGTCTCATTTATCCTTTCAAAGAAGATTTGTCAAATCTTATCAACATATCTCGTACAAGTGTGTTCTAGAATCTTACCTTCCATGTGCTGCAAAATATCCTCATCAATATTAATCAAATAACGCAAAATTCTAGGTGGTGTTCTCCTAGGTACATACATCTCAACATTAGTAATTTCATCAATATTTAATTGAGGTGGGATAGATTGCGTACCTTCAATTGAGGATGGAGTAGAAGACATACCTTGAGGTTCACATGGGGATGATGGCATACCTTCTTCGTCAAATCCGAGTGATGATGTACTCTCAACATGAGATGCAGTGGATGGTGTCCAACCATATTCACTTGCAGTAGATGGTGTCCCTCCATATTCATTGTGCGAACCCCAATCCTATTACCTGCAAAACAATAAGAACAAACACATTAGATTAGAGATTGCAAGAAAGAACAAGGATTCCCCATGAAATCCATTCACAAAGCTTAAATTAGGAAAAAAGCAATGAAGAACACAACAAGAAAACAATAAAATAGATTGAATCCTAATTAAGCTAGCAAACTCATGATCTCATGGGGGAATTGGTGCCAATTTGATGTAAAAATTGACCCTTTCCCAATTCCTATGATGCAAGATTGATGTATGTTGAAGAATGTTGATGAGTGATCCACTTTGATGAAGGATGATGAGTGCTCCAAGCTAAACCTGCTTAACCTAGCTATGATTCAATGATGATGGATGGAAATGGCTAAATATTTGAGCATAATAACTTTGCATAATTTGTGGATGATCAAATGAGGAGATGAACTCTTTATTTATAGAATGCCAAGATGGATGAATGTCCAAAATAGAGCAATATGGGAATAACATTCATCCAATAGCAAGATACCACTTGTCAATCTATGAGTGGGTGGAGGATGTGCAAGTTTTGAGGATTGTGCCAATAAATGCTTATTTTTGAATTTTGAATTTTGTTGAAATGACTTGCAAGAGGGAAGAAAGAATGCATTGAATGCCACTTGGCTCAAGGAAAAGGACATGTAAGATGAAGTTAATGCCTTGTTGGATGTACATGTCAACTTGAATTTTTGAATTCAAACTTGAAGAATATTCCAAAAGATGCCTTGTTGAGAAAAATAGAGATTTAATAAATCAATTAAATCTATTTTCATGTGCAAGTGGGAAAAGCTAGAGGATGGGACATGATAAGAGATTAAATTAATCAAGGTTAATTAATTTAATAGGAGAGGGGTTAAATGATGCGACTTATTTGACTTAGATTTATGGATTTTATTTAAATCAAATAATGAGAAGAATGGGATAAGAGATTAATTAAATAAGGATTTTGATTTATTTAATTAAAAGAGATGACTGCTAGATTAAATTAAATAAGGTTTTAATTTAATTAATTTAATAGATAGACTTTAGAGATTTAATTAAATAAAATTGATTATTTAATTAAATAGGGATAATTAGATCAGATGATTAATTTAATTATCGAGAAGAGATGACTTAACTAGATAACTGATTTATTTAATTAAAATAATCAAATAAGGGAATTTGATTAAACGGTTAGACTGAAGGATGATTCAGGATGAAACAATGTTAGTAGTCAGGATCAGGTGCACAATACCAATTGGTACATTTTACGTGTCTACATTTTGCCCCTCTTTGAAGCAATGCACTTCTTGCGTTGGTTCAAAAAATAAACGATCTCGATCAAAGCAAAAATTTCTTGCTATTTAAAATCTTTCCCCACTGCTACCTGGCAAGATAAAACATGCCATTATATTGCCCCCTCGAGAGATTGGACGAAAATTTCCAATTTTGGGCGATCTCACGAAAAAAGAGGACAAGGTGCCTGACAGGTCCAAAAAGGCTCCAGGAGGCCAAAAATGTGTCTAAATGCAATAAAATGATGTAAAACATGCCTCAACTGGACAAAAATAGGTTTGAGGGTCCAAAACCCTAGCAGGATAGCCAATTAGGGTGAAAAAACCCTAATTTTCAAGCTTAAAAATGCTCTGAGGGTTCACTTTCAATTCATTTTCACACATAACCATCTAGCAACCTTGAGATTTGAGCTCTAACCTCCTGACCATATGGCACAACAACAACTTCCAATGCACATTTCTGATCGAGTCCAAACATACCATCGGCCACCTGGCATTGGGGCACCGGTAAGTGATCCTTACTTGAGCTTTATTTCTCTTTTTTTTGTGCTCATTTAATGCTTTCAAAATTAGTCCTTCTACAGTGGCGCTATATAGCACCTCTTAGAAATCAAACAGCGTCACTCGGTGTCAAATTGCATCGTGGCGGTGGAGTTTGGAGTTTGAAAATAAACTCCAAACTCTGAAGCTGAGCTCGTGGCTGGCGAGGTGATTTGCAAAGTGCAACATGACAGTCCTGTATTTTTTCAAAGTGCGTCGCTTGGAGGGAAAGTTCCTCGCAGCGGTGTCATTTTGGCATTTTGTGCCCTAGCGTCAAAGTTTGATCAAAATCAAACTACGATGCCTTCATGGATTCTGATGCTGGAGTGGTTTCTTGGACACCTGGTGAAAGATTTTTCAAAAAAATTAACATGATGACCCTTCCTGATGTAGGATGCGGGGAGGGAGCTCTACTCCTGAGAGCACAAGTCTCGGGATCTCTTCGGTTACTTGCGAGATCTCAGCAATAGAGATCAGGATCGACTTCAAGATATGGGGTTGTGGTACATCACCTACGCAACACCCATTCACACCCACCTCAGGATGATGTCAACGCTTGTCGAGAGATGGCACAACGAGACCTCCTCTTTCCACATTCTCACGAGTGAGGCTACTGTCACTTGGAGGATGCTTGGCACATCCTACAATTTCTGAGTCATGGTCAGCATGCAATTTTTTATATGGATGAGGGGCGTAATGCCTGCCACAAGGTCCTCATTACAGAGGACATTGTTATTTGCGAGGGGCAGATCGAGCTGGAGTGATATAGGGCCCTGACACCTCCCTTGCGCTTGGTTGTTGCGATAGTTATTTCGGGTCTTGTTGCCCTAGAATGATGAGACTGGTATTTCAATCCTAGTTGGGGGATTTGCTAGGAGCACATGGTTCACGATAGGCCAGTCCGTTTTGCATGAGGTCATGTTCTTCTTGCATCCTTGTACAAAGATCTGCACGAGTATGTCTACATGGATGGCAGAGCATTCAAAGTAGGCATGACACTCATCCACATATGGGCATGGGAGCACATTGTTGTCCTTGGCCGTGGGTTGTTCCAATTACTATGGTGCCCGATGATCCCCTAGTATGGTGCTACAGGGGTGGTGGGTAAGCATGGGATTCCCTATTGGAGGAGATTCCTTGATGAGATGTGGGGGTTTACATGGTGACCATACCTTGGTTGGCCTGGATGGGTCGGCGATGCAGATCAGTTGTTCTTTGCTAGTCAAGACCACTTCATGCAAGGGTGAGAGCATATTATGAGAGATATCTATCCGAGCACGTTTAATGTTAGTTCGGTGAGCCCTAGGATTGGCCTGATGATGATTATGTGGCCATCTTTGCCTGCACCATGTCACAAGTTTCATGGGGGTGATATATTCCTGCCTTGGAGGCCATGGATAGTTTCAGACAGTTAGTAGCTCAGCCATGGGCTTATGATCAAGGGCTTGCAGATCTAGGCACGCCACAGGCATACAGGGATTGGTTCTGGCCTCCCCTCTGATTGACTATTCTAGGTGCATTCCTCGATCGATGGAGGGTGAGAGGCAGAGGGGGAGGACGAGGATGGAGGGGTGATGCACAATAGGACTAGTCGGTCAGGCCCCTAGTGTAGCCAGATCAGCCAGTTCAGCCTGACGTGCAGATGCAGGATCAGGAGCAGGTGTGGTTAGGTGTACCACCATGGTCTAGGGGTGAGGATCAGCTTCAGGTACAGCCCCCACAAGCACAGCCAGAAGGGTAGGTGGATCCTTGAGATACATTGATTGCACAGCTGCAAGCTCAGGTGTAGACTTTGACAGGGGAGAGGGATCAGGCGTGAACTGAGAGGGACTAGACCATCCAGCAGAGACAGGCTACAGAGTTACAGGTAGCCACAAAGCTAGACTGGAGACATTAGTTAGAGAGCATGGCATCCTCCTCCTCTCAGGCTATAGTGTCGATTCGGTCTTACAAGGAGGTCGTTTGAGAGGCCAAGTATTATCGTTTGCACTATCACGAGGCCATACCCGAAGCATCACGGGTCATAGAGTACTCATAGCGTACCAGCTTTAGACCAGCAAAGGGTCACGAGGACAGAGGCGAGGGCAATAGACATGAGGGTTAGGCCTCCTTTTGATCGAGATGATATCATTTTTTGTGCCTTATGGGCTCTTTTTTGATAGCTCGATGGGCCTTTTTGTACTGATTGATATACATGTACAGTGATCTGATTATTTTGTAATATGACAGTTATATCATTGATGATATATATGAGCCGATGATTCCTATTATGATGTGATGTGATATGATGTGTACCATTTATTTATGCATGTGTGGATGATTCTACTTCTATATGTTGTGCAATGATGTTTATGATGTAATTATAGATGCTTTTATTTTTGATGATGGATGCATTATGAGATGATTATGACTAACAGATCTATATTATGTCATTAATTTATGATATGCATTTATGTGAATGGATGATATATGATGATGCATTAATGATGGTGCAAATGATGATATATGATATGCAATATGCAAAATGATATGGAAACGATCTATGGTGTATACGTGAAATGATGTGAATCATGCTTATATATGAAATGATTATGGATGGATGTACGCTTTGCATGTGATGGATTTTTGATGTTCCTATTTATGTTTATAATGATGTGGAATGATTTATGAAATGCAAAAAATGATTGCGATGCTATTTATGAGATGATAGGGATGATTAATAGATGATATAATGCAATGGTCGTGTCTTGTATGATGAGTATTGATGATGCAAATGAGATGGACTCCTAAGATGCTTAGAATAACAAATTTTATCCTAAACATGTTAAATGATAATGTAATGTATGTGATGCATTTACTGTGATGTACTATATGCAATGATATGATAATATTCTATGCAAAATGGTATGATAATGCTTAATGTAAAATGAATGAAATTTGTAAGATGACCTATGCAATGGATTACTTATAATGCTTATGTACCTATTATGTATGTGTAGACACCTAAAAATGGTCTGGAGAATCCAATTAACCGAATACGCCTTATTTGGTTAATTAATCTTAAAATTCCTCTACTTAATAAATAAATAAGAATATTTATTTATATTAAGTTCATTTATCAAATTCTCCTATTTTTCTTTCCTAATTAAATAAACAAAATTAAAAACTTTGTTTTATTTAATTATTATCACATTAATTCTCTCTTAATTAAATAAACAAAATTAAAAACTTTGTTTTATTTAATTATTATCATTATCTCTTTTTATCTTAAAATTAAATACACAATTTAAATAATTCGTGTTATTTAATTTCACATTTCCTCTTAATTAAATAAAGATTGTCAAAAATCTTTTATTTAATTATCACTCTCCTTTAATTTAATAAAACCAAACCCTATAGTTTGATTTATTAAATTATTTATTCCTCATTTTTGCTAAATTTAAATAAATTAAAATTATTTAAATTTATTGCATAAAGTTTGCACTATTCCCTCACCAATAAATATTTATTTCCCCACCAATGAAATTAATGGCACTGCCATTCACGGGAAAGCTTCAGGGAAAATTTGCAGGAAGTTCTCTCAACAACCTTCCACCCACCTTCCCTCTTATCTTGCCTGGTGTTTTCATGGGGAGAAACCATTCTCCATGATCAGCTCCTTCTTCTCATCCCATGCCTTTGGATTCTCCAGAGGAAATCACAGCCCCTCATCCCGGTTTCCTGTGCAATTGTGCTGCCGTGAAAGCTATAAATATAGCTCTTGGGCTACAAGAAAAGGATCCCAACGAATGCAATCTTACTCTGCAGGTTTCTAGAGCACTCAAGCATCCAAACCATCCAGCATTGAAGCAACCATCCAGCATCCACCAAGCATCATCCTTTTGCAGTCATGGCTGCCATTAGCATAGAATTGCATACTTAAATCATATTAGAATCATCTTAGTTTAATTTCTCATTCTCTAAGTGTCACTAAATAGTTTAATTAGCTTAAGAATCTGAGAGCTAAATAAATTAGTTCAGTCTTTAGAGTTAGAGAGCAATAGGATAAATTTCTGTAGATTTTGTAGTTTAATTTAGTTTAAATTTCTTAATCTTAGATGCAATATCTTATTTAGAAGCGTAGAGGCATTGTTTACTTAGTTTTCCCCTTTTACACGCTTACAGAATGGCGCCCACCGTGGGGCAATACCCCGAATTTTACTAATTTTTAAAAATTTTGTCGTACAGGAATCGGCGTAAAAGTTTTCACGGGAACGAGAGTTTTTACAGCGCGCCGGGATTCTGTTTTAGCGCGCCGGGTTCTTTTTCCAGTGCGCCCGGTAACTGTTCCAGCGCGCCGGGTTTCTGTTCCAGCGCGCCCAGTCACTGTTATAGCGCGCCTGGTTTCTGTTCCAGCGCGCCATTTCTTTTCAGTTAAAGTCATTTATTTCATCTGGATCCGACGCGTCCGCGGCCAGATTTCTTTTATTTCTTTCTGTTTGGTTAAAATTTACCAATCCTAGGGTAGAAACATTAAAATTTACCAATCCTAGGATAGAAATGGTTAAAATTTTATCAATCCTAGGATAGAAATGGATTAAAAATGTACCAATCCTAGGATAGAAACATCACACTTCTATTTTGAGGTTTTAAAATTGAACATTTTGCTTGTCATGGAGCAATATCTCCATTAGAAGTAAATCATTTGTCTTTTGGGCTTAAAAAGAACAGAATCTTGCTGTGTTTGGGTGACAGGTTTATGCTCTCCCCTTAACTGGGTGCATCAGAATACCAGACTCACCACTTACTTTATGCATTTTATGCTTTTGTTAAAACCTTTAGACAGGCCTGCCGTAGTGGGAAAAAGTACTCACCCTACGGGAACGACCTGAGTGGGGACAGCCAAAAGCCATGGTATTCCAACCCACTTTAAAATTTATGTGAATTTGGGGAAACCCTCTTTCAACGGAAGTGCGCAGGATAACCATCCCCAAAATCTTTGTTTTAAAGATTGGGAGGTCTCTCGAGGGAGTTTATCCATTTGCCGCTCCGAACGGAAACCATATCTAAGAACCTAGAACTAGAAGCACGCTTGTCAGTTTCCGAACATTGTAATACTCGGCGGTGCAGGGGCGGGGAAGAATCTACCCTCAAGCACTCACCATATAATTGCCAAGGACTGTTTGCTCAGGGGATCCGGTATCCACTTCCGTCACTCTGAGTACGCACCTGGAAAAGACAAAAACACGGGCGCCCTCTAGGGGGTGACATGGCTGTGTGAGTCGACGCAATTCCAAGCTGTGGGCCGTTCGAGTATATAACGATGACCTTTTGTCTCTAGGAGTGAGTCTGTTTGAATTGTCTTATCTTGTTATCAAACCGGTAAAAATCAAGAAGAATCATTGATTCTTGAGAACATACACTACTTGTTTAGATTCTAGGATTTTAAAACCATTCTATTCTTGATTGCTGTGTTTTCTGTCATTAAACTCAGATAAGATCATCACAAAAATCCTAAAAAAAATCAAAACACTTGTGGATTTCTCATGATTCGAGATTGGGTATCCACCAAGTTTGTCAAGAAATCTCTTGCCAAACGAATCCGAAAACCAAAAAGGACACTTGCCTACAAACAACTCCTAAGAAAACAAAGGTTTCTATATCAAAGCAGGAAAGTTCTACTCCAACATAAAACCTTTATTCATAGGTATCACGATTTCTCTAGAAGTTATACAGACGACTACGCCGTAGCTCCCTTAGACTCACAAGCATACTTTCAAAGAAGAGCTCTTAGGCAACATCACAATCATAGTCAGAGAATTCGTCCTAAATACATCCCACAACCGGCCATCCAATATGATACCAGACCAAGTGAGTTTCATAGAATAAGGTAATTTTGTCTTAAACCCCTTCAGGTCATAGTTTCAGCGCGCCCGGTTTCTGTTTCAGCGCGCCTGAGTTCTGTTTCAACGCGCCTAGTCTCTGTTTTAGCGCGCCCGGTATCTGTTTTAGCGCGCCCGGTTTCTGTTTCAGCGCGCCTAGTCTCTGTTTTAGCGCCTCTGATCTCTATTTTAGCGCGCCCGGTTTCTGTTTCAGCGCGCCTGAGTTCTGTTTCAGCGCGCCTAGTCTCTGTTTTAGCGCGCCCGGTATCTGTTTTAGCGTGCCATAAAACCCGAAAAACAGAGAGTTAATAGGACATTCTGTCAGCTTGCCCATATCAAATACAAGGTTTCTATCAGTTCAAAACAATTTTTTTACAGTCCAGAACACAATAGTCATACAAAAAGAAAAAGCTTTACCCCTATACCTAAATCTTGCAGCATCTTGCATAGTGTCGTTATCACCAAAATCTAAGATTTTCTGTCAAAATTTCCTATCAAGGATTCTATCATCCTTTCATCACGAAACTAGACAAAACAAAATCAGATTTTAAATCAACAACTTGACACTTATCCAATCAAATCCAAGATCAAAGTCTAGGGTAAACCTTTTAACGTTTGTATGCCTATCTTCACGCGAGCAGCATATCAAAAACAACAAGAACAAGAAAACGAAAAAATAGCAGCCATGACTGAAGAAAACCCTTGGGGACGATATAGCAACACTGATCCTCTTATTAACTCACATGAGAAGGAAATAACTGCAGAAGAAATCGAGAAAGTGCAACAAGACCCTCATTTCCATAAATTTATGGAAAAGATGCTAGAGCAAGACATGGAAAAGTATCTTCTCTTATTAGCTGACAAAGGTGCTAAGCTTCCTAAAGACTTTGATGTCAATCAACTCAAGGAAGCAACCACACCTAACTCAACTAATATAGAGAATCCAAATCAAATAGATGCTTTGACAAGACAAATCCAACAGTTACAATTACAATTCCAGAATATCCAACAAGGGCCAACAAAGAGGTATCTATTACAAGACATTTGCCCTTATCCATTTGACTCAAGCATCAACATGATACCATTTCCAAGGTATTGTGAGTACCCAACATACAACAAATACAATGGGAGAACTGATCCGTTTGACCACGTACGAGAATTTCGAGCTATGAGCATAGAGTTCGCACACGAGGACTCTTACTTACTACGGTTATTTCCAAGAAGCCTAGGAAACACTTGCATGGAGTGGTTTTCTAAATTAGAACCTGGAATTCAATCCTTTGAAGAACTAATCAATAGGTTCATAACACACTTCTCATTCAACATCCAACATGGGGTAACCTTAAAAGAACTTTACAACACCAAACAAGCAAAGGGCGAAAAGTTTCTCTCTTTTCTCCAACGATGGAGAAGGCTATTTGCTAAATACCCTAGAT
Organism: Sequoia sempervirens; assembly: GCA_007258455.2. Lineage (NCBI taxonomy): Eukaryota > Viridiplantae > Streptophyta > Pinopsida > Cupressales > Cupressaceae > Sequoia > Sequoia sempervirens. The sequence continues at coordinate 9,933 of VDFB02275709.1, forward strand.
CTATTCCTGAGGAGGAGAAGATAGAGATGTTCATTGATAACTTAGTAGATGACATGAACTACAGATTGGACTTACAATGTCCATCCACATTTGAACAAGTTATCGAAAAAGGGCTTAAAATCGAAGAGGCTCTAATCAAAAGAGGAACAATCAAACATTTCACTGAAGGTTCAAACAATAACCATTCCTCTAACAGCAACAACGAAAAGCCAAGATTTTGGCAAAAGAACAAGAATACCGATACCATAGTCGATGCACATACATCTAAACCAGTATTCACCTTGACACCAACTACTACAAACAAACAAAACAATGGTTTTAATATCAAACAAAGTAGTGACCAAGGAAATAATCAAAACAGTGGAGAAACGAAAACCCAATCATTCCAACGACCCTCCAATAAACGAAAATTCACGCCATTAGGACAATCGTTGGAATCAGTCCTCAAAGAACTTTTAAACGAAAAACTCATTCAAGTGCAAGAGGCTAGAAATTGGGACCCTCAAGTCAAACCATCATGGTGGAATGACTTACATTACTGTCACTATCATCAAAATAAAGGTCACATGACTGAAAATTGTTGGCAATTAAAACATGTGGTACAAGACCTCATAGATCAAAAGAAAGTATTTGTAGAGGGCCCTCAAACAAACAAGGATCATACAACATTCAAAAATCCTCTACCCAATTATCAAAAGGGAGAATCTTCTTCCACAAACACCAAAGGTAAAAACGTTGGTTATGTTTATGACGCAACAATCCTTTGTCTTTCTGCTGCCAAAGAGGATGAAGAGTTATGCAATCAAATCAACCAGAAAAATGACATTACACCTACCAAATTGGTACAACATATGGACAAATCCGAAAACCAAATCAATGTAGTCACACTCAAAGGGAAACAAGAGTACCAACCGGTTAATGCCACAACAAGGGCGCAATCCAAAGTTATATTGAAAGGAGCATCAATATCATCCCCATCAGTGGATCCCCCCTCCAATCAATATAATCTCATCGATCAATTGCAGAAAATACCAGCTCAAATATCAATCTTGGAACTTTTGAAGATCTCCCCATCACACAAAGAGGTTCTTGAACAAGCTCTCGTATCAACTACAGTACCTAACAATCTGGATGTGTGTCAATTCCAAGCTATGGTGGGACATCTATCTGCACCTCATTGCCTTTCATTTTCTGAACATGATGATGTATCACTCAACCACCCGCATAATTCTGCCCTTCACATTGAAGTCCTTATCCACAAACATCGTGTAAAACGTGTCCTGATAGATGGAGGGGCTGGTTTAAATATTTGTACCTTAAAGCTGATTCGTGCACTAGGATACTCAGATGAAGCCATTGATACCAGAAGAAAAATCACAATCAAAGCATATGATGAAGAAGAAAGGTCCTCTACAGGATTGATCATATTACCCATTCAAGTTGGGCCTACTGTCCAAAAAGTGGTTTGCCAAGTCTTAGATAGGGAACTGACATACAACATACTATTGGGACGCCCTTGGATCCATGATATGCAAGCAGTACCGTCTACCTATCATCAATGCCTAAAATTTCCCGTCAATGGACAGGAGGTAACAATCACAGCAGACTACAATGACACCCAAGCTTGTCATACATTGAAGACATCTCAGGATACATTCATACCTAACAATAGAGAAGTTGGCACATCAGATAGTGAGCAACAGCAAAGTTTCATTTCAAAGTGGCTTCCAAAACAACAAAAATCACAAGAGATAAGGATGGCACAATCTAACTCTTCAAATGTTGGAGAACAATTGGCTCCACTCTCACATCAATTCACCAAGGAAGTACAGATAAGTGACAAAGGAATTAGTGAATATGGTGTTGGACACTCATTTCATCTATCACAAATATTACCCTCTTTACAAACATATGGACAGCCATCTACAAACACCCACACTTCAGAACAATCTACAACAGCATTAGATGGCAGATTTGTAAAAGCTGGGAGCTTAGATGAAGAATCAGAAGATAAGGCCATACTAAATTGGCTTTATAAAGATGAGGAAGCCCCCGCTTCCACAAGTAACATCATAGAGACAACTCAATATGGGAAAGGAAAAACTATTCTTGAGAAGATGGGATATTCAGGACAGGGACCTCTTGGATTAAGGAAACAAGGCATAACAGAACCAATCCAGCCTCTTACGCTCCAACATAAGGAAAAAACTGGACTAGGATACACAGAAAAAGCAAGAGCAGAAATCACCAATAAAACTGTGGAGCGTATTCTTCAAATAAGAGATAATTCTGAAACAGATTCAAATGAGTATGAGTGGGACAACTTATCAGAAATTTCCTATGAAGATATTCAGGTTGACATTATCAAAAAGTATACCCTCAATCACGAGGAGGGTCAAAGCTCAAGTTTTAATCCTATTGTCTTTGAAACACAAAATTTCGATGACTCAAGTGAAGATGAACGGACATCGATTGAGATAAATGATGTGGAAGAAAATGCCTTTGTAGGCCTCGACATAACCATAGACAACCTAGACGACATTTCCGTCTGAGCTTTCACAATCGCTGACCTCAACCCATCTAATGATTCATTGCCTTTACTACATCCCGAACTTATCGAATGGGAAGCCCAACATCCTATTAATCTCCCTGTTTTTGACAATGACTCCTCCATTATTAACTACCTTTGCTGTGAGGAATCCGATACTTGTTCTACCAATACTTCTTTTAATGATGCTTTTAGGCAGGAGGATGCCAAACCTTCCAGTTGCAAAAATATGAAAGAAAAAAATGGATCTAATGGTGAAAACCATTCTATGGCAGTATTTGATCCTAAAATAGTAAAAATAAAGAACGCATCCGATGGCGAAAACCTCATTGAGGCACCAAAGGATGGAAGGTTTGACATTCTCCCGCAACATTACCATGACAGGTCATCAGTATTAATAGAACCCACACAGTCTATTAATATTGGCACAGCGGAAAAAGCAAGAATATTACACCTGGCCGCATCCATGACAGATACAGAAAAGCCAGATTTTATCAAATTCTTTGAAGAACGATGCATCAATTTTGCTTGGTCATACTCTGACATGCCAGGCTTGGACACAGATCTCATTATGCATCACTTATCCTTACCAGCTGGCACTAAACCAGTAAAACAGAAGCTGAGAAAAATGCATCCACATGTTGCATTATTAGTGAAAAATGACTTGAAGAAATTACTTGATGCTGGATTTATCAGATCTATTGACTATGCGGAATGGATATCCAACATTGTGCCTGTTTCAAAGCCAGATAACACCATCAGAATATGTACTGATTTCCGGATTTAAATAAAGCATGTCCAAAGGATGATTTTCCTTTGCCAAACATAGACATGATTGTAGATCTCACAGCCGGCCATAAAATGCTATCACTCATGGATGGATTTTCAGGATACAATCAAATCAAGATAGCTCCTGAAGACCAAGAAAAGACAACCTTTACATGTCCATGGGGCACCTTCTGCTGGAATGTCATGCCTTTTGGGTTAAAGAATGCAGGAGCTACATACCAGCGGGCTATGACAACAATCTTCCACGACATGATGCATACCTTCATGGAGGACTATGTGGACGACATCTTAGCAAAATCTTACACCAGGGAAGGACATCTAGAGATATTGGCCAAAATATTTGACAGGTTGGAAAAATTCAAAGTCAGATTGAATCCAAAGAAATGTGCCTTTGGAGTAACATCAGCAAAGCTCCTAGGATACATAGTTTCTACAAAGGGAATTGAAGTAGATCCGGCAAAAGTCCAGGCCATTATGGAAATGCCACCTCCTAAGAATATCAGCACATTAAGATCTCTACAAGGCCGACTACAGTCCATCAGAAGATTCATCTCCCAACTAGCAGATCGGTGTCATCCGTTCAACCATCTCTTGCATAAAAATGTGCCTTTCAAATGGGATGAACAGTGTGAGAGTACCTTCAATCAAATCAAGCATTATCTGATGACGCCACCAATCTTGGTACCACCCAGTGAAGACAAGCCATTATTGTTATATATTGCAACAACAGACATTTCTTTAGGAGCCTTGCTAGCACAAGAGGATAATGAAGGAAAGGAACAGGCTATATACTATATCAGCAGGACACTCAATGGACATGAAGTAAACTACACCTTCATTGAAAAATCATGCTTAGCAGTAGTATTTGCAACACAAAAATTGCGACACTATATGCTTACTCACACTATCAAGCTTGTTGCAAAAATTGATCCTCTCAAGTATTTACTGGGCAAAGCAGCTTTAACAGGAAGGTTGGCAAAGTGGGTCATGCTCCTCAGTGAGTTTGATATTCAGTATGTGGAAAGGCGAGCTATCAAAGGACAAGCCATCGCCGATCAATTAGCAGAAGCTCCATTATCTGACAGTCATCATATGACCATGGAATTTCCCGATGCAGATATCCTCAATATAACAACACAACCATGGCAACTCTACTTCGATGGATCCTACACACAACATGGATCGGGAGCGGGAATTTTATTTGTCACACCTCTTGGGCACACAATCCCGCGATCATACAGGCTTACCTTCCGTTGCACTAACAATGTGGCAGAATATGAAGCTTTGATCCTTGGAATGAAAGTAGCTATTGAATGGAAGATCACAGAACTACAGGTGTATGGAGACTCCCAGTTAATCATTTATCAAGTCAATAATGATTATCAAACTAAGGATGACACACTGATTTTGTACAAAAGGCTGGTGGATGACCTACGAAAATACTTCATAGAAATCAAATTTGAGCAGATACCAAGATCAGAGAACAAAGCAGCAGATGCCATGGCCACAATAGCATCTCTTCTACAAATGCCTGAAACGCAAGATCGTTATCGATTTATTGTAGAACAAGTATCAAATCCTGCATACGCAAATCCCAAATCCCAAACCATAAGCCTTTTGGATAGGGCCCAATCCTCCATTTATGGAGACATTTATACTTATCTGAAAGATAATGTCTTACCACCAGATCTTTCTCGCAACCAAAAGCGCAACTTCATACGCCAATCTGCCAAACATACCATTATTGCTGACACCCTTTACCGTCGAGGCCTAGATGGTACTCTTTTACGTTGTCTAGAACATGACGAATCCGCTTCCGCTTTACATGAGGTCCATGAAGGAATTTGTGGTACACATTCAAGTGGATTATCTTTAGCCAAGAAACTCCTTCGTTTGGGATATTACTGGCCACACATGGAGCAAGAATCTTATCAATTTGTAAAAAGATGTACAAAATGCCAGATCCATGGCAATCTTATACATGCACCAGCACAAGAGCTACATCCATTTGCAACTACATGGCCTTTCTGTCAGTGGGGACTAGACTTGGTAGGGAAAATTCACCCATCTTCATCTAATGGACACAAGTTCATTATCACAGCCACCGAATATTTTACAAAATGGGTGGAGGCAGTTCCCTTAACCACAATCACTGGAAAGCAAATATCATCTTTCATTCTTAATTATCTCATTTGTAGATATGGGATACCCCAGTCAATCATCACAGATAATGGCAGGCCTTTCAAGAACCAAGACGTCCAAGAGCTATGTGAAAAGTTCCACATCCAACATCGCTTTTCAACCCCATATTACCCTCAAGGTAATGGACAGGCAGAAGCTTCAAATAAAACAATCCTCAAAATTCTCAAGAAGACTGTAAATGAAGTGGGACGTGATTGGCATGTTCAGCTAAACCCTGCTCTTTGGGCTTACAGGACAAGCATCAGAACACCAACAGGAGCTACACCATATGCTCTTGTCTATGGATCAGAAGCAATTTTGCCTATTGAGGTAGAAATCCCATCCCTTCGAGTTTCACTAAAGGGACTCATTTCAGATGAAGATTATAGGGTCTCTAGACTTCAGGAACTAGAGCTACTTGATGAACATCGACAACAAGCTGTTAATCATTTAACAACCTATCAACAAAGGATGTCTAGAAACTATAATCATAGGGTTAAACCTAGAGTCTTCCAGATTGGAGACTTGGTCCTACGGGAAAACCCTAGAAATCAAGCAGACAGAGAAAAGAAGGGAAAGTTTGAACCTAACTGGATAGGACCTTATGTTATCATATCAGTCTATGGATCAGGAGCATATCGACTGTCTACACCAGAGGGAGACATGTTGGAGGAGCCCATGAACAACATTCATCTCCGGCGATTCTACACTTGAGGATATCTAGTGCACGGTCAATAAAGTTGTCTTGATGAAAACCTGGCAAACAGGCGTCATGATGACAGAAAAAGAGAGAAATAAAAAAAGAAAAAAAGAAAAGAAAGAGGACACAATAAAAAACAAGTGATGAAAACCTGGCAAACAGGCGTTACTTGTGATTTTCACCAGAGCTCCTCTATCTATTAGGTGCAGTGTTGTTACGATTGTTTCCTTTCATATCATTTCCTTCTATCATTTGAGATCATCACTATCCATATCATAGCATGGATACCATGTTTTACCTTAGCTTGGGGGCAACATCCTAATGTTATCTGGTACAAGTAGGCTTTCAGCTTGCATGGAAGGGCAGTTAAACATAACAACATCAAGTGGCAACCCATCAAAATCCAAAAACATCAGAAAACCCATCAAAATCCAAAAATATCAGAAAATCCAAAATCCAAAAACATCAGAATATCCAAAATCCAAAAACATCAGAAAATCAAAAACACAAAAATAGAGTCTGCATCAGTCAAAAAGTGGAGTCTGTGTCAGTCGAACTACGTGGTCTCTGCGTGTATAACGTAGGCAAGACTAATCTTTGATCAGTCCCCGAGACCCCTAGGATAGGTCTTTTAGGTCGCATCACTTGGTCAAAACATCTGGGAAAATCATGCACACATCAGCACACACATCTCGACACTGATGATCTAATCTGAATAATGATTTGAAAATACATTAAGTAGAATTTGAATTGTTGTACTTTTCATTTTATCATTTGATTATCATTTCTTTAGAGCGACTCAATGATGTATTGAACTAGAGAAGTAAGGAAGCAGAATGATATCTTTTCTTTGTTTGCTTGTTTGTGAATTAGTCGTTATTATTTTGTGAATTGTCGCAGGAAGTGCTCTACCAAGTATCATGGATGACATTCTGATTCACTTAAGAAAATGATTAATTCTTGTCTGTTTACGCAAGAAATGCTCAGGTCATCATTGGTCTATCTCATACCATGATGCTTGTGTTCGCTTGCAATATCAAAAATCATGAAAGAAATACTCAGGTCATCATTGGTCTATCTCATATCATTGATGCTTGTATTCACTTTCAACATTTTAAAAATAATAAAGCTCAGTGATGATACAAAGCAGATTAAATGATTATTGAAGTGACACTTAGGTTTGCATTAATGAAATAGACATTTGCATGGTTAACATAGATTGCATTCATAAATTCATCTGCAGAAACGGATGGCACAAGTTACAATGATTCAATCGCAAAATGATGTTATCTTTTTCTTACTAACGGCTGAGTATACTTGACACATGCATAAATTCACAATAAAAATCTCATTTCGTGACATCATATACACGTTATGTTACACCATTCCATTCATCATCACATGTTCATCATACATCATTAAATCACATTTCATCACATATCATTTACATTTCATTGCATTACATCTTCATCATACATATCATTCCATTTATATCTATACATTCATCATTACATATTCATTTATCCATACATCATTTATCATTACATATTCATCACATCATTACATTCAATCTCATTAAATATCATTCCATTCATCATTACATTTCATTTACATTTACATCTCATCATTCATTAAATATCATCTACTCATTTGTCATTACATTTTAAATCACATTTTATCTTAAATCATTCTATTCACATCTCATTATTCATCATACACTTAACACATATCACATATTCATTTATCACATTTCATTTACATACATCATTACATTTTATCATTAGTCATCCATTTATCACAAAATCACATTTCCATACATCATCAATCACAATTTTATAATCATACATTACATCTCATAAGAAAATAAATACATCATCAATATCATTTCATCCATCACATCAATACATCATAAAATCCATACATCCGTCACATCATAAAATCCATACATCCATCACATCATAAAATCCATACATCCATTACATCAATCAATCCATAATTCCATCACATCAATACATCATAAATCCATACATCCATCACATCAATATCATAAAATCAATGCATCCATCATAAAATCAATGCATCCATCACATCATAAAGTCCATACATCCATCACATCAATACATCATAAATCCATACATCCATCACATCAATATCATAAAATCAATGCATCCATCATAAAATCAATGCATCCATCACATAAATCATGTAAAATCATATCAGAGATCAATCGAACCGCTGCACATATATATCTCGTCAACTGTCAAAGTATACAATGAAGTCTGAAAAGAATAAAACTAACATCATGTCAAAAATGGCTGTATAAATCTCAATGGCTACACATAGAATCTCAAGTAGTACTCCCACCAGAAGGAGCAGGTCTCGCACCAGTATCTGTACCACCACCGGACGTCCCAGGATCTCTCGGATCTCTCGGAAGAGGCTGTGTCACACCTCTGCTCACTGTCCTAGACTGACTCCTCTCTGAGCGCGACTGAACATAGCTGGCTCTCTGCTCTGGGGGACACAGCTCATGATAACGGCTCCGGTAGAACTCTATCTCCGCACCTGCCTGCATAGCCTCTCGCATATAGTCGGCCACAGAAGTACCATCTGCCACTCTCTGTAACCTCTCTGCAGTCGCCTGTGCTGTCTCAGCTGTCCGTCTAATGGTATCCCGCTCTGACGTCAAGGCTGCGATCTGTGCCTGGGCTGTAGACAACTGTGCTCGTAATCCTGTCACCTGAGCCTGTGCGGTCGCTGCTGCCTGTAAAGCCCCATCTCTCTCACTAATCAGAGATGTGATCTGAGTCTGAGCAGTGGCTAACTGTGCCTGTGTCTGAGCCTGAGTCTGGGCTAATAAACCCTGTAACTGAGCTAGCTGACCCTGCAATGTCTGCACCTGCACCTGTAAGGCTGCCACCTCTGAGGGATCTGCCGATGAGGATGTCACAGCCTGCCTCTTACGAGGCGCACTGGAGGAGGGCTCGGATGAACCTGCTACGCTCGGTCCCCTCCCATCTCCGCCATCATCGCCACTGCTATCCTCACTGCTATCAGAACTGTCATCACTGTCAGTCTCTGAGCTGCTCTCCACATCGACATCAACATCCTCCTCTCTCCCCCGTCGCTGACCGACCTGAATCCCCCCTGCTGGTGCTGCTGCTGGTGCTACTACCGGTATAGGTGCTGGCTCATCTGGAATGGTAATCCGTGGAGGCGGGTGCAGAGCCAGATACTCTCCATACTCAGGTGTAATAGGTGCCTCAACAATGTCTCGCCGAACATCCCACGCTGATGGCTGCAAGGCACGGTAAGCCTCGACAAGTGCCCCGTAAGGCAAGCAAGGACCCCAATCAGGCGCATCAATCCGTCGCCGTCCATAATGTGCTACACCCAATGGCATACACTGCACAATACCGTACTGTCTGTACACCCGACGAAACAGGAAACGCTCCAAAACCCTGGGGCTCTTCCCGATCAAATACATAGAATCGGATAAAAACCCCAACTCAATATCATCGTCGTCCCAGACATCACAGTCTAGGTACGGACGCCAGGTCACTGCCTCAATATCGTCAACGATCCGTCTCCAATACTCAAGCTTCCCCATCATATGCTGGGTAGGCCTGCCTCTATATCGAAATACATATGGCCTCGTCGCTGGTCTGGCCAACACTGGTACGGGACGCGTAACAGCAATATGCTCCCATGCCCATACCTGGAGAAGGGTAGCCCCTGCAGATAAACTACTGCCGCCAAGATAAACAATCCAATGCAAATCATGGTACAACTGGGCAAGCATGCACATGCCCCAAGCATATCTAGTCCTATGAACGACTAGACCCTCTAGCACACGACCCCATCCAAGTGATAGACCCTTTGACCTCTTATCAGGACAAAGGAATCCACCAACAAAACCTGCCAAAACTGAAGGAAGAGGAGCATATGTCTCATATATGTCTATCCATGGGATCCACTCTCCTGCAATGTGGGGATCCTGAAAGACCCTCTGCATGGCCTCTACCCCACCAACCTCCTCCGAGTCATGGACCACAATCTCTCCTACGAACGGTATGCGAAGGATACGCCATACATCCTCTGGCGTCACTGTCATCTCACCAGTGGGTAAATGAAAGGTGTTGTGGTCACTATGCCACCTCTCCGCCAAAGCCGTCAATAGACCCCTATTAAGTCTAATATGGGGCATGTCCAACAATGTAGCTAAACCGCAGGAAATAATATGCTGTCTCTCGTCAGGAGACAGTCGCGAAATCATATCAAACGGCCATGGGAACTGCTCCCGCACCTGGATCACATCCAACTGCTCCTGTACTCATGCAAAACAAAACATTTTTATCAGAATATCAAAAGATCATCAACAAATCAAAACATTGTGCTTTTTTCTATCAATCTATCAGATTATCAAGAAACCCTCATCTATCAATTGGGTTCAATCATTCAGAATGCATAATTATTCCTCGCCTATCATGAGGGTAATTGTTATCAATCAAATAGGTCTCGCTCATCATGAGATCGTTTCCCATATATTTTAGTCAAGATCAACACTAAAATAGATGGAATAAAAAAAAACAAAATCTACAAAAATCAAAACGCACAATGTTTAAATCAATTTTACCCAAAACGCTACAAAATCAACCTAAAGCGCTAAAAAAGTCTGGCGCGCTACAAAACTACCCTTGCGCGCTACGGAACAAACCCGGCGCGCTAAAATTCCTGGCGCGCTACCAAATTTCACGGACGTGCTATCAAACTAACCCGGCGCGCTAAAACTTCTGGCGCGCTGCAAAATCTACATGACGCGCTACGCTATTGACCGGACGTGCTAAATCTATGACACGCTACAACAGCGCACGGACGCGCTACACCGCGTTCCGTGCGCGCTAAAACTAAAAATCACGTGCAAATACATCAAAAATCAATGGCACAAATTACGAGAAAAGTTTGAGGTACATACCGGAGGACCATAATCGGCTGGACGCTGGTGACGGCGCACACGCTCGAGTCGGTGGGTGTGGTATGGGATCGGCATCCTAGCTCTGAATGCTCTGAAGGGTCTCTATCTCAATGTTTGTAAAAGTCAATGCACAAATGACTTTTGAAAATGACCTTTGGAGCATTTATAGGCTATTTTTGGGGAAATTTTGTGCGATTTATTTATTTCTCATTTTGAGGAATTAATTCTTCTCAATTACTGGGGCATTTACAATTTTGTCAGGAGATAAATTGTTTCTTCATCAATTCATCATCAAACCATCATAAAAATTCAAAATTTTTGAAAATTCATAAAAAAAAATCCGAAATTCACCAATTTATTTCCCGAGGGGGCATATATCACTATCTTTTCGAAATTTATCATCTGGGGCAGGTCTGGGGCATGTTTAATCATCAATACTGGCGGCCGAAGCAAAAACATTCTTTGAAACACTGTGTAAACACATCACTTCAAAGAGGGGCAAAATGTAGACACCTAAAAATGGTCTGGAGAATCCAATTAACCGAATACGCCTTATTTGATTAATTAATCTTAAAATTCCTCTACTTAATAAATAAATAAGAATATTTATTTATATTAAGTTCATTTATCAAATTCTCCTATTTTTCTTTCCTAATTAAATAAACAAAATTAAAAACTTTGTTTTATTTAATTATTATCACATTAATTCTCTCTTAATTAAATAAACAAAATTAAAAACTTTGTTTTATTTAATTATTATCATTATCTCTTTTTATCTTAAAATTAAATACACAATTTAAATAATTCGTGTTATTTAATTTCACATTTCCTCTTAATTAAATAAAGATTGTCAAAAATCTTTTATTTAATTATCACTCTCCTTTAATTTAATAAAACCAAACCCTATAGTTTGATTTATTAAATTATTTATTCCTCATTTTTGCTAAATTTAAATAAATTAAAATTATTTAAATTTATTGCATAAAGTTTGCACTATTCCCTCACCAATAAATATTTATTTCCCCACCAATGAAATTAATGGCACTGCCATTCACGGGAAAGCTTCAGGGAAAATTTGCAGGAAGTTCTCTCAACAACCTTCCACCCACCTTCCCTCTTATCTTGCCTGGTGTTTTCATGGGGAGAAACCATTCTCCATGATCAGCTCCTTCTTCTCATCCCATGCCTTTAGATTCTCCAGAGGAAATCACAGCCCCTCATCCCAGTTTCCTGTGCAATTGTGCTACCGTGAAAGCTATAAATATAGCTCTTGGGCTACAAGAAAAGGACCCCAACGAATGCAATCTTACTCTGCAGGTTTCTAGAGCACTCAAGCATCCAAACCATCCAGCATTGAAGCAACCATCCAGCATCCACCAAGCATCATCCTTTTGCAGTCATGGCTGCCATTAGCATAGAATTGCATACTTAAATCATATTAGAATCATCTTAGTTTAATTTCTCATTCTCTAAGTGTCACTAAATAGTTTAATTAGCTTAAGAATCTGAGAGCTAAATAAATTAGTTCAGTCTTTAGAGTTAGAGAGCAATAGGATAAATTTCTGTAGATTTTGTAGTTTAATTTAGTTTAAATTTCTTAATCTTAGATGCAATATCTTATTTAGAAGCGTAGAAGCATTGTTTACTTAGTTTTCCCCTTTTACACGCTTACAGTATGATTATGTAATAGGTGGTAATGTTTATGCAAATGTTTATGCAAATGAATGTTATGCAATAATTTATGTGATGAATGCAATGTGATGCAAAAAATGGATGCAATGTAATGAGAAAGGGATGTACTAATCTATAACATGTTTATACGATGATGGAAATGCAATGCATGTGTTTCCTAAATGATATGTTTATGCAATATGCTATTGATTTGTGGATGCAGGATCGATGACGATGATGATGATGCTGATGATTAATTGTCATAGTACCTTGTTAGTGAGAAAAGCAAGAAGGAATGAAAGAGAAGAAGTCATTTCAACAAGACACAAGATGACGAATATGCAAATGATGATGATTACTTGCCGAGGAATTGGGATTTTCAAAGGGCCAATTTTCTTTTTTTTTAATAACACACGTGGTACGATGCATCAAGGTATAGAAAACCAAGATGGTGTTGTACCCAGTGTGATGGAATTTGACTTGACAAATAGATAGGAGTATCCTTGTTCACACCCGACATACAGAAACCTTGCGAGGATGCACTTTAGAAGTTTCAAACACCTTGGACCAAAACACATAAAGGTATAACCTATCAATGTAATAGTCAACAAGTTGCCCAAAACCTCCTCCATACATACCTAACAAAGCAAGTATTTGCCAAGGTTATATTACAAGAACGTCCACCAAGCACACCGGACAAAAGATAATGATCATTGCCCCATTCCTATTTCTCTAAATCCTCTGTTCAGATATCATTGAGAAGTCCTTGGAATGAGCGCAATAAGATAAGTCAAAAGATAAAGACAAAGTAAACAAACAAGCTGATGTTCTTCAATACTGCTAACCAAAAGGAAATGTGTTTTTAAGGATAAGAACCGAAACTATTGCCAAAAGATAATGCCCATTGTAGGAAGGATGCATCCTAGGACATGTTAGTGGATGGTGGCACATCATTTCGTTTATCCTAAGTGTTTTTTCAAATGATTGATATGGGACCAATTGGATGATAGGTTATCAACGCGAAGAGTTGACCAACCTGCTTATATACTGACTTAGACCTAAGACTTGACGTTTTCACTTTTCACTTTTCACCTACTGGACTTGTTTCTGATTGTCTTACCAAAGATTTGAGGATGATGATCGTTTATTATGAGTGATGTTATTGTGGGTGCAAGTGAGATGAGATGGATGGATTTTTCAAATATTTGGATGTTTTTGATCTTTTTGAGATGTTTTGAGGCTATTTTTTGTATTTTTGAAGATTTTCAAATGTTTTGATTTTCACTTTTTCAGTGTTTTAGGGTTTTCTGAGATTTTGACCAAGAGACTAACCTAAGGACCTATCCTAGGGGCCTCGGGGGTTATCAATAGATTAGTCTTGCCTACATTATACACGCAGAGACTATGTACTTCGACTGATGAGTTGACCGATTTACAGATGATGATATACATGATGAAATGTCAGTTTATTATGACAGATGCCTAAAGGATTGACCTAAGTGTCTTAGGGGATGATCAAAGATCAACCTTGCCTACGTTCAAGGCTTAGAGACCTGTAGTTCGACAAGACATTTGTTTTTGACCTTTTCGACTAAATTTTTGTCTTGTTTTGGGATTTTGATATGTTTTGAATGTTTTTGGATTTTTTGATTTTTTTGATGTTTTTTGGATTTTTTGGTGTTTTTGGATTTTCTGATTTTTAGGACCTTAAGGATATACATGAATTCGATGAGAACATGCCCCAAACATGATGTAATAGACTACTCTGATAAAGGCAGGACAACCTGACCTTGAGGATGGGCCGAGTAGAACTAAGAGGGATCATGATACGAACATAGGACCAAGCTATGGTGCAGATGCGGGTGGATGAGTGATGGATGAAGATCTGAATGCGATGGATGATGGAAATGTAATGGATGGATGATGCAGAACAAGCCGTAGAGATCCTAGTGAATGGAAGGTGCTTATTTACACAAGGCGCCTGTTTGCCAGGTTTTCACCAAGGTACTTGTCCAAAGTGCCACTGAAGTGGTTTTCACTAGAGGACGATTTTTCTCTTTCCTATTTTTTGATCATTTTTTTTATTTTTCTTTTTTGGAGTTTTGCATTTTTGCTTTGTTTGGTTGTCACCAAGATGCCTGTTTGCTAGGTTTTTGCCAAGGTAACCATTTTTTTAGGACATTTTCTAATTTTTTAGATTTTTTTGGTTCTATACCTTGAAAGATTTAGGCATAAATTTTTTTGAGATGGGAGTTATTCATAGGCTCCTGCAAAGGTTCCCCTTTGGGTGTTGATAGTTGATATGCCCCTGATTTGTAACTTGCTATGATGACGAATGGTCCCAACCAATTGGGTTCAAACTTGCCTTTGTTGCTTGGGTTTGGGACATTCTTCTGATTCTCCTTTAACACCAGTTCTCTGACTTGGAAAGTCATGCTTCTGATTTTCTTATTGTAGCTCCTTTTGAGTCTGTTCTAATAGACTTGCAAATGATTCAAAGCATCCATACGTCGCTCATCGAGTAGCTCTAGCTCATTTAATCTTGATACCTGGTACTCTTCATCTATGATGAGGTTCTGCAGTGATATCCTGAGGGATGGGAGCTCGATCTCAATGGGGAGTACCACTTCAGATCCGTTGACCAGGGAGAATGGGGTGGCGCCGGTGGGTGTGTGGATGTTGGTTTGATAGGCCCAAAGGGTGGGATTAAGCTATAGATGCTAGTCACAACCTGCATCATTGACTATTTTCTTGAGGATTTTCAAAATGGTTTTGTTTGTAGCTTCTTCTTGGCCATTTCCTTAGGGATAGTACGAGGTGGAGAAGCAATGTTGGATTTTGAATTTCTCGCATAAGTTGCGGACATCCTAATTTTTAAATGGTGTCCCATTATCTCAGAGAATGGCTTGTGGGACACCGCAATGACAAATGAGATAGTTCAGGATGAACTTTGAAATTTGCTTCCCAGTTATGTACATCATGGGTATGGCCTCCACCCACTTAGTAAAGTACTTTGTGGCGGTAATGAGGAACATATGGCCATTAGATGAGGTGGGTGTGATTTTCCCAATGAGATCGAGTCCCCACTACGAAAAGGGCCATGGTGTGACGATAGGATGAAGCTCTTGAGCTGGAGCATGGATGAGGTCCCCATGCTGTTGACATTGTAGACACCTTCTGACATAATCATGTGCTTCTTTTTCCATAGTGGGCCAATAATACCCCATCCTCAACAGTTTTTTGGCTATGGTCATCCCACTCAAGTGCGAACCATAGATACCATTATGTACTTCAGTTGGAGCAATCAATGCCTCCTCAACATTTAGGCAATGTAGTAGGGTTCCTTCTATGCTCCTACAATATAGGGTATCTCCTAGGATGAAAACTTTGGATGCCTTTTTTACAAAGGTTCGTTTTAGGTTTGAGGGTAAGTCAGCAGGTATGACTCCTATTCGAAGGTATGTGTAAATGTCGTGGTACCAAGGATCACTAGGACCAATGATTTTGCACACAAATTATAATTATGGTACATTGAATGCAGGCACGAGAAGCTGCTCTATCAGGAATTCATATTTTGGAACGTTGTGGGGGATATTCAGTAAGGATCCAATTGTTGTCATGGCATCTGTTGCTCTGTTGTTGGCTCTAGGAATCTGCTCAAATGTAATTTTAATGAAGGATTCTTTTAGAGTCTCCACCAATTTCTTGTATGGAGTGATCTTGTTGTCCTTGGTCTGGTATTCATTGTTCACTTGATTTATTATCAATTGGGAATCTCTGTATACTTTGAAAGTTATAATATTCCACTGCACTGTTATTCTAAGGCCTATGGTTAAGGCCTCATATTCTGCAATGTTATTGGTGCAGGGAAATGCCAGTTTGTAGGACCTTGGTATGCAATCCCCTTGTGGGGTGATAAAGAAGATGCCAACTCTTGATCCATGATGTGTGTATGAGCCATCAAAATATAGTTTCCAGTGGTCGGCTACGTTGAGATTGAAAATAGATTCATCTGGAAACTCTGAGACGAGGGGATTCTCTGAATAGTTTGGTACTTCTACCAACTAGTCTACGATGACTTGAACTTTGATTGCCTTCCGCTCCACATATTCAATGTCGTATTCTGATAGTATCATCACCCATTTGGCCATTCTTCCTATGAGCATTTCCTTTTCCAATAAGTATTTGAAGGGGTCGATTTTGGCAATGACTTTTATCTTGTGTGCAAACATGTAATGTCTGAATTTATGTGATGCAAACACTACCGCTAGGCATGCTTTCTCTATGAATGAGCAATTTAGCTCATGCCCAACCATTGTTCTACTGATGTAATAGATAGCCCTTTTTGTTCCATTTTCATCATGCTGAGCTAAGAGAGCTCCAAGGGCTATTATTGTTGCTGATATGTAGATAATCAATGGTTTTCTTGGGATTGGTGGCATTAAGACTAGTGGTATCAGTAGATATTTTTTGATTTTATCGAATGTATCTTCACACTTGGTATCCCATTTGTATGCTACTCCCTTGTGGAGTAGGTTAGAGTATGGGTTCTATTTGTCCGCCAACTGTGCTATGAATCTTCGAATGGATTGGAGCCTGCCTTGGAGACCTCTTAATTGCTTTAATGTCTTTGGTGCCTCCATTTCAAGGATTGCTTTTACCTTTGCTAGATCTACCTCGATACCCCTCATTGACACTATATATCCTAGAATTTTTCTGATTGTATGTCGAAGATGCACTTCTTTGGGTTTATCTAACCTTGTACTCTTCCAGCCAGTGAAAAATAGCACTTAGGGTTGCTATGTGATCTTTTCTCTTTTTGGACTTAGCTAGAATGTCGTCAACATAATCTTTGACCATCTTATGGATCATATCATGGAATGTCAATGTCATGGCCCTTTGGTATGTTGCTCCTATGTTCTTTAAGCCGAATGGCATCATGTTCCAGCAGTAAGTCCCCCATGGACAAGTGAAAGCCATCTTATGTTGGTCCTCTTTAGCTATCATGATCTAATTGTATCCAGAGAGTCCATCCATTAGTGACAACATTTCATGTACGACTATCATATCTACTATCATGTCAATGTTTGAAAGTGGGAAGTCATCTTTTGGACATGCCTTATTCAAGTCTCTGAAGTTTGTGCAGATTCTGATGCCTCCATGAAGTTTTGAAATAGGTACCAAGTTTGACACCCATTTTGGATAATCTATCGGTCGGATGAATCCTGCATCTAGTAGCTTTTTTAATTCCATTTTGACTAATAAGGTGATTTGAGGGTGCATTTTTCAAAGCTTTTGTTTAACAGGCTTTGCTTATGGATATATTGCTAAGTGGTGGACCACGATTTCTGGATCAAGTCCTGGCATGTCAGCATAACTCCATGCAAAAATTATTTGTCTTTCTCTTAGGAATGCTGCTAGGAGCTCTTGTTCCTTTGATAGTAATGACTCCACATAGAATGTGATATGCGGGGTTTCCTTTGTTCCTAGATTGACCAGATTGCACCTTTCTACCAGGACTGCTAATTTTTCTTGATGAATAGCTCTAGAAGGAAGATTGAATCCCCCATCCTCAGGTGCCTCAGAGAGGTTTTCATCATTGGATGCATCCTTTTTTTTTACTTTTTTTGGTCAGAGGGTACCACAGTGTGGTTTTCACTCAAGGACTTATATATTATTCTTAATTTTTTGCTTTTGCAACTAAGGGATTCAATTGTTTCCCCATAATAGGCATGTGTATCTAGCTCAATTATGAACCTTGCTTTGTGCTCCCCACATGGAATGCTATCCCTTAGTCCCATGAATTCTGAGAGTGCCTCATCATTTTCGAATGTATCAAGAACTGGTGGTCCTCGTTGGTCGTAGTCAATGAGTTGAGGGTATACTAGGCAAATTTCATGATCTTGGTGGTTTGATTCAAAAGATAGGGTGCTAATCATGCAAAGAGTTGTGTCCTCAAAAATCCTAGGTAGATTGGATGTGGGATCCTCATCACTACTACTACAAATGTCAGTTATATCAAATGTAAAGTTATCTATGACTCTACCTATGGATACTGGTAATCGTAGTTCTGCTGCGGTTGGCTGAGGAGGATTATTAACCGTTCTAACCAGAGGACTTCGACCACGTATGGTTATACTCAGAGGGGTAC
Organism: Sequoia sempervirens; assembly: GCA_007258455.2. Lineage (NCBI taxonomy): Eukaryota > Viridiplantae > Streptophyta > Pinopsida > Cupressales > Cupressaceae > Sequoia > Sequoia sempervirens. Next base: position 28,948 of record VDFB02275709.1, read on the forward strand.
ATCCAAGGCCAAGATTTGTTATTTCTTGCATCTCCAGAATGATAGGTATTATAAGCCTATTGTCATTTCTCCCAAGTATTTGATTTTTGTCATATCCCATTGCGAGCATCATTTGCAAACCCTTGCTTTTGTCATCCATTGGTAAATCAACTACTGGTCTCTCATCTTGATATAGCATATGTGATGGATCTACCTTAATAAATTCTTGGCCAAGATCTCCCAACCTTGTGAAGTTGGGATAGTCTTTAGGAGATGTTTGAGATGTGGAGGCTTCATTTTCTTGTGGACGTCCCCGTGATCTAAGAGATTGTGGTAACACTCTGATCACAAAATCATTGTTAGGGAGCTTTTAGTTTCCACAAACATTATCTTGGATGATGAGCTTAATTTCAGAAATAGTGGGAATAGCGAGAGTGACGGGTGTCTCTGTCGCAGAAATGGATGTGAGAGTGGTGGGATCAATGTATGGTGTGGATGGGCCCTCATCAATTTTTGGTACTTGGGGAATTTTATAGTACTTTGCTTCAAGGATTTTGCAATAGGAGAAGGGTTCGGGGTCTCCATGGATGGTGACTTCTTGCCCCTCGTGTGAATTTCACACATTGATGGAAAGTTGACGCTACTGCCTTCATTGCATGAATCCATGGGCGTCCTAGAAGGATGTTATACGGAAAGTCAAGGTCCAAGACCTGACAAATGGTTTCCATGACAGTCGGACCTACTTGAATAGGGAGTTTGATTGTGCCTTGGGACACTCTTTCTTGATCATCATATGCTCTTATTGTGATACCCTTTCCTTTGTCAATAGAATCCTCTGAGATTCTCAATTGTTTGATGAGGTTGAGAGAACATATATTCAAACCCGCACCTCCATCCACTAAGACCCTTTTTACTTTGCTCTTATGTACTATGACTTCTAAGTGAAGCACACGGTTGTGAGATGGTTGAGCGTGGAAATCTTGGTAAAAGAATGTGAGGAGATTTGGCGTAATGATATTTTTGACCATTGCTTGCAATTGTTCCACATCAAGATCTGTGGGGATAGTGGATGAAGCCAATGCTTCCTCAAGGATTTTCTTATGGGCAGATGAGATTTTTAGCAACTCCATGATGGAGATTTGTGTTGGCATTATTTTGAGTTGATCTAGAACATTGTAGCCATTAGGTACAGATCTAGATGTAGGGACTTTGTTTGGTTGGGATGATCCTATGATGGTAACTTTTCCGCCTCTTGTGGTGACTCCACAATCAGCATGGGCACCTTCGATGGTGATGAAAATGCAATATTCATCTAGGGTGGTGACGACACTTTCATACACATGATTCAAATTTGTGTGGGTGCCTTTCCCCTTAGTGGTGTTTTTTATTATTCCCTTTATTTCCATGGTTAGGCATCAGATTCATGTATATCTTAAGGTCTTGGTTTCCTGTTGATTGTTCCACATTTATAATCCTTTGATCGATGAGATCTTGAACTATGTTTTTTAATCTCATGCAACTGTTTGTGGTATGGCCTTTGATTTTATGGAATTCACAGAGTTGATTTTCATTATACCAAGGAGGTTTCACATCTGGTTCTTGGTAATTCTCAAAGGTAGGAGCCTTGATGAGTTTTTTGTTTACCAACTTCTTCATTATGACTTTAAGTGGTTCCCCCAAAGCAGTGTATTTTTGTTTGGGACAATTCTTGTTCCATTGTGGTGGTCCCCTTTGATCATTGATATTTTTGATTGTTGGATTGTGGTTTGGTTGTCGTATTGTGTGATGATTGTTTTGGTGTTGGATTTGGATTTGTGGTGCAGGTGTATTTTGGTGCGGAGCACTGATGACAACTTTGGCATCGATGACACCATCATTGGTAACATTTTTATTCATTTCCCATGTGCAAGGTTTATCATTGTAATTGGTGGGTGGGCGATTATGTTGTTGTTCGGGGTATGAAGTTCATCCTGGTGGTTGTGTCATGAGGGCTCGTTCGATGTTTAGTGCCTTGGAGATCAATTGATCATATGTGGTAATCCCTTGGACCTTGAGATGAAATTCTAATAGGCCATCAAGGTTGGATATAATGTTACATACTTGTTGTTCCTCAGGCATGGTCCACTTGCTCTGATTGGCCTTGGATCACCATCGTTGTAGGAATGAAGTGAATGATTCATTCTTGCCTTGCTTTATAGTTGAGAGTTCTTCTAGACTGACATCCATTGTCATATTGCGTGCATAATTTTTAATGAATGTGTCTATAATTTCTTGGAATGTTTTGATGCCTGTAGGTAGGCGAGAGAACCATTCCATTGTGTGGCCAGCCAAACTCCTAGGAAATAGCCGCATCAGATAAGTATCGTTGTATGTGACTTCCATGCAATGAACATGGAATTCACTGATGTGATCTTCAGGGTTTCCCATCTCTCGATATTTGTCAAACTTGGGGATCTCAAATCCCTTAGGGAATGGTTCCATCACAAGGCTCCTCTCAAATGGATAGGGACACAAGTTACTTGGTGTTTTTGTGGTTCGCCCTAATTGAAGATCGAGCACTTGTTGCGAGAAAAACTTGATTTGTGTCGTTACATATTTTGCGGATTAGGGGGTGGGATGAAGGTGTTCTGGGGTGTTTCGATTGTGGGTTGGATGGGTGGGTTGTTTGGTGTGTTGTTCGATGGTATTTGTACATTCTATCGAGCTAGGTATGCTTGCACTTGCTGTTGTATGAACAACGCTTGTTGTTGATCTTGTTGTTGATGTGCTAAGATTGCTTACTGTTGTGCTTGTTGTTGTTGTGCTAGGATTTCCTGTTGTTGTGTTTGTTGGTGTGCTTGTTGTTGGGCTTCCAATTGGGTTGCTTCTTGCTGCTCTTGATATTGCTTTATTGCTTGTTGATATGCTTGCAGTTGTGCTGCCTTTTTTTGTGCAAGAAGTTGTGTCTGCGCTTTTTCTTATGTGCTTGATATTGGACGTTTTCCTGAGCTTGAGATTGTGCTTGCACTGCTTGTGCTTGGGCTTGTGCTTATGCTTGAGCTACTTGTTGTTGCAATAGAATTTGAGCTTGGGCAACTTTTTTAAATGTGGCTTAGGCTGCTTGAGCAACTTGTGCATCTTGAGCGGCTTGTTGTTGTTGTTGTTGCAATAAGGCTTGGGCTTGTGCGGCCTGTTGTGCTTGTAACGCGGCTTGGGCTACTTGAGCAACTTCTACAGCTTGAGCGGCTTGCTAAGTAGCTAGTTGTGCGACTTTTTTCTTTTGCACTTGTAGGAATCCCCTTTGATAAGCAGCTTGCTAAGCTGCTTGCAATTCCATGTGGTTTTGGTTTGATATGCTGGAAGTTGGTGGTGGTGGTAGTGAGCCGTGATGTCGTGTTGGTGGTTTGAGTGGTGAATGGTGCTATTGATGTGGTTGGTCCTTGAGAGACCATACTTTGAGATGTTAGGGGGGTTTGATGATGTCGTGATTGCTTGTGTTGTTGTCATCTATTGTTGTGATATCAATGACAAGTTTTGCATGATGTTTTGATTGATATTCAGGATGTTGGTTTGATTTTGATTGATATTTGGTAAAGGTGGGATTCCCAAGCCAAGTAGAGGTGTGGATGATGATGGTAATGGTGGAAGTAGTGGAAATGTGAGGGGTGTGGTGTCAGAAATTCCCCCTGGTCCGAACATGTCATCTTCCTCTTGCGAATTTGTGAGGAGAGAATTTTGAGGTGTTGTGTGGAAAGATGATGATGATGGATCATTATGGAAAGTGAGAGGGACATTCTTATGTAATGGATTTTGGGGTATATTTTTTTCCAAGATGGTATTTTCATCCATGTCTTGATAATTAACAAGGGGGTGTGTTTGAATAGCATTAAGAAATGCATTTCCATTATTGACATTAGGTTGAGTTGGAGCAAAATATGTTGTGATTTGTGGAATGTTTTGAGTGATACTTTGGGAAGGGGGTGTAGATGAGATGGGGATGGTGGATGAGATGGGAGGAAAATATGTATCCACTATAGTACTTACGTCAAAATAAGAGGTTAATTTTGCCCCTTGTTTTGCTAGTTCAAGCATGTATAGTGAAGGGTTAAGCCTCATCATGATGTTGATGATTTTATGGTTTTCTAGATTTTGGAGGATTTCAGTTATTTCTTCATGTGACATCCCAAAGGTAGGATCTTCTCCTTGAGTTTACTCTTGCGGATTTTGTGATGACGAGATAGTCAAAGGATTGCTTGATTCAACTGGATTCATTTCGATGTTCGTTTGGCTTAGATCACTTGAAGCGGGTGTTTCTTTGTTGGCTTCCATGCTCTTCTTGTATTGAGATCTAGTTTGAACCATAAAACAAGGATCAATTTTCAAGAATATGGGAGATGAATCTCTTAATTCTTTGGATTGATCTTTACTTTATGCACAAAGAAGAAAATTTTATGATATTTTTGAGGATCAAAGGATGATATGATGATGGTGCAAGAGATGGATGATGTGGATGTTTTGATCTTTTAATGAATCTTTAGGGGAATGCTAGACTTTTGGGACTTTTGGATATGTTTTTGGATTTTGATTTTTGATTTTGGGATTGTCCTTGACTTGATTGATTTTGGGTTTTCTTTTATTTTGAACAAATAGATCCTAAGATGTAGGGAGAAGGATGCATCTACCCACACCTATTCAAACAAGATGATAATTTAACCAAGCATATGAAGAAGGATACATCTACATATACCTAACTAAACAAGATGGTTTGATAACTTTGACTAAGCATATACAAAAGGGTGCATCTACACATACCTATCCAAAGATGATTTGATAAAGATTTCAAGGATTTTGTCTCAAAGATTTGATGATTTTGATTTTTGCCAAAAATCCTAGCATGGAGGATAATTTTCAAGATTTCAAAAGATGATGGTGAGATGATTTTTTGATGTTTGATGTTTGAAGGATGGATGAAAAAAGACTTTGACTTCTTTTGATCCTAAGATGTACCTAAAAAAAGACACTTTGTTTGCCTAGACCTAGGTATTGAAGAACATGTAATGCTTCTAAGGACCTCTCTAACCAAGAAGTGGTTAAAATTGAGCATACATTTCGAGATTGTTCAAAGGAATGAGCCTATAGAACCTTGTGAAATTTTTGCTTATCTTGATGTATTATTTTTTATTGCACTTTCTTTTGTATTTCTTGATGATCTTTTGAGTATGATTTCTAAATTTTGAATTTTGACTCAAGGACTTTGATTTTGGGATTTTGACCTTCTTGGAAATCACGAGGTTTCAACACATGTGAGAGTCAATTTTGTTCTCTTTGCTTAGTGACTTTATTTTACCACAAACACTTTCTTTGATTAGTTTTCAAACTAGATGTCTAATGTCTTAATTTCCTCGAATCCCACAAAGTATGTTATGTGGAAATTTGATGAATTCAAGGCAAAGGTTACTTATTGTTTAACTTTAGTAGACAAATTGAGATGTAATCCAAGTGCTTAGAAACCTCTAAGGATGTGAATCCCAAGGGCAAGCGATAACACACGAATTGAGTCAATTGTATTTGTCTCTTAAAGGGTTTGAAACTTTTGATGATGATGTTTAAGTGTTTGTTTCCAAGATGTTTTCGAACAAGCAATGCATTTTGTAACCAAGAATAAGTACAACCCTATGGATATGGAAGGAAATATTTGTTGAGTCCCCACTTGGACAATTCCAGCTATGCTTATCTTAGCGAATGGTTAGATGCTTGACCCCACTGACTCCCCTCCGCGACACTCACTTAGACGGGGCATCCAAGCATCAACACCCATGAAACTCCCATGGCACGCTTTCCATTTCTACTAAAGATCGTAAAAGTGTGGGGTGGTTTCAGAACGACCGTTCTTGCACCAACAAATAGATCAAGGATTTTGGCAATTCTAAAACATGGGTTTTAATTAGGACTTTCTGTTTGTGGAGATTGACCCATACGACGAGAGTCCCTTTTTAGATCCATCTCGTCAGAGCCAACTATGTGATATTGGCGTTTACTCCAATACCCACATTTATATCCCGGTTGGAAATACTCTTGGTTTTAGAGTGTTACTGGTTGAGTCATTCCCTTGGGTGAGTATTTTTTCCCCAAGGCAGGCCCTCTAAGATAAACAAAAGTGAATAAACTTATTCATAGTTCAATCGACCCTTGTTTAGAAACAAAGGGAGAACACATGCAATAAGCTCATTCACACTCGCACAAGATTTTGTTCAATTTTAAACTCAAAATGAAGTGTGGAGGTGATTGCTTTATCTCAACCTAAAATCATGAAAAAGGCCTTTTGATTCTCAAGATCGCTATAAAGCATGAGAGAAGCGCATACATCCTTTTCCAATGAAGTTAGTTCAAGTAAGCCATCACAAAACAAAATAGCACATGTTCATTTTAAAACCCTCAAAGCAATAATGACTTCTTTTTAAAGCACCAAAGGACAAATGAGAGTTGTTTTGTTCAATTGTTAACCAATAAACAAACTCTAGTAAGTTGTATTCCTAATGTTCGTTTTAAGCCTTCTAAAAATTGAAAGGATTCTTTTTAAAATCCCAAACAAAATTAGTGTCCTAAGAAAAAAGGAATAAAAGTTTCCTAAGAGTGTTGAGCAAACACTAAAGTGTTTAAAAACACTTTGATTTTGTGACATATCATCATCATGGTCCTCTTTCTTTCGTTTTCAATTGGTCCAACCTACAAGAAAGAAAATTAGTCAAATTCTACAAAACACAGATGTTTAAAACGTAGAAAATAGAAGATAAATTCATCATTTGACAAAAAGCATGTGCTAAAATAAAATTTCAACTTTTTACTCTCTGTCAGTGGCGCAACTCATGACTGTGTCACAGTTTGATTTCTGAGTGGTGCAGTACAACGCCGCTTACCAGTCAACGACGCTATGTGTCCGGACCAGTGAGCTCAATTGCGTCGCACTTTTGTTTCGTGTCGTTTAAAATTTAAATTCAAAAATTTTAGGTGGGATGGCTCAAGCGTCGCAGTTTGATTTTTAAGCGGTGCTATATGGCGACGCTGGAGAGCCAGCGGTGCTAAAATAGCGACGCTGAGCTTCCAGCGTTGGCATTTTCCTGTGCACAAACAAAAATGTGAATTTTTTAGAAAAATGTGATTAAAAATGAGATTATGCCCTCCTTCTAGTGCCAAATGTGCGAACTCCAATCCTATTACCTACAAAACAATAAGAACAAACACATTAGATTAGAGATTGCAAGCAAGAACAAGGATTCCCCATGAAATCCATTCACAAAGCTTAAATTAGGAAAAAAACAATGAAGAACACAACAAGAAAACAATAAAATAGATTGAATCATAATTAAACTAGCAAACTCATGATCCCATGGGGAATTGGTGCCAATTTGATGTGAAAATTGGCCCTTTCCTAATTCCTATGATGCAAGATTCATGTATGTTGAAGAATGTTGATGAGTGATCCACTTTGATGAAGGATGATGAGTGCTCCAAGCTAAAAAACTGCATAACCTAGCTATGATTCAATGATGATGGATGGAAATGGCTAAATATTTGAGCATACTAACTTTGCATAATTTTTGGATGATCAAATGAGGAGATGAACTCTTTATTTATAGAATGCCAAGATGGATGAATGTCCAAAATAGAGCAATGGGGGACTAACATTCATCCAATAGCAAGATGCCACTTGTCAATCTATGAGTGGGTGGAGAATGTGCAAGTTCTGAGGATTGTGCCAATAAATGCCTATTTTTGAATTTTGAATTTTGTTGAAATGACTTGCAAGAGGGAAGAAATAATGCATTGAATGCCACTTGGCTCAAGGAAAAGGACATGTAAGATGAAGTTAATGCCTTGTTGGATGTACATGTCAACTTGAATTTTTGAATTCAAACTTGAAGAATATTCCAAAAGATGCCTTGTTGAGAAAAATAGAGATTTAATAAATCAATTAAATCTATTTTCATGTGCAAGTGGGAAAAGCTAGAGGATGGGACATGATAAGAGATTAAATTAATCCAGGTTAATTAATTTAATGAAGGGGGTTAAATGATGTGACCTATTTGACTTAGATTTGTGGACTTATTTAAATCAAATAATGAGAAGAATGGGATAAGAGATTAATTAAATAGGGATTTTGATTTATTTAATTAAAAGAGATGACTGTTAGTTTAAATTAAATAAGGTTTTAATTTATTTAATTTAATAGATAGACTTTAGAGATTTAATTAAATAAAATTGATTATTTAATTAAATAGGGATAATTAGATCAGATGATTAATTTAATTATCGAGAAGAGATGACTTAACTAGATAACTGATTTATTTAATTAAGAGAGGAAATAATGATGAATTTAATCAAATAAGGGAATTTGATTAAACAGTTAGACTGAAGGATGATTCAGGATGAAATGATGTTAGTAGTCGGGATCAGATGCACAATGCCAATCGGTACATTTTACATGTCTACATTCACTTGCAGTAGATGGTGTCCCTCCATATTCACTTGTACTTAATGGTGTCCCTTTGTATTCACTTGCGGTAGAGGGTGTGTCTCCAACTACAATATCTGAATCTGTCCTAGCACGACATTTTCACATTCGTGTCATTTTCGCTACCAATGTTTGTTCTCTTTTTTACGGTTGAGGTTCCTATTTAATTGGATTGTTTTCGTCAATCATTTCCAATTTCTTCTTTTGATGATATGCCCTCAACCATTCTCTCTCCTTTTCTTTGAATGTTTGGAGCTCTTCCTCTATTAGTTTTTTCCTTGTTCATTTCTTTAGCATGGCAGATAATTTTACCTGTAACATGGTAATGAGATGAATATTAGTTACTAAAAAATGTATCCATTAAAATAAATGAAATATATGTCATTCAAGGGTTCATAAAAAATACTTACAATCATCTTGAAGGAGGTTAGAGAGTTAAAAATTGCAAACTTTTGCAAAATATGAAAAGTTGTCATTTCAAAAAGTGTTTGTAATTGTCATTTCAAAAAGTGTTTGTTTGAAGGGTTTGTAGTTGTCCACGATGAAATAAAACTTATCCCACCCTTTGTAATTTTTGTAACTAGGTGGGATAGGTCTGAAATGTTAGGGATAGATGTTTGAATGAGTCCTAGGAGTAGGGGAAATTGTTTGAGCATTTGGGCATGATGTCGTAGTGGTGAAAATATGCTTTTTTGAGTGAAATGGTGATGTTTGAGAGGGGAAATGTATGTAAAATTTGGAGGCAGTAGCATTTCTTGTTCTTTTGAGTTTGTGTAGACTGAAATCAAGATGTTAGAAGCCTTCATTGGCTATGGAGAAGTTAGGAATGTGGTTGGGGTTATAAGTCCTAGAATTTCTGGGTTTTACCATGGAAAATGATGGCTCCATATTGGAATTTTTTGTAGGTGCTTACGAGATGGTTGAGAGTTGGTTTCTACAATTTTTGTAGATCATTTGGAAGATGTTTGAAGTAGAGGTTAAGTAAAATAAGGCTCAGAAGGTATATTTCCTATAAACCCCTGTCATATCTAGACAATGATGACCTAGAATGAGGGTTTTACAATATAGTGCATTATTGAGTGTTTCTATCTCTCAAAGTTGGTGAAATAAAAGTTGTGAACCCTGTCTCAATGCTACCCAAGGTTATTTAATGGTTTGGAGTTGTTTTTTTATAGTTGCTTCACAAAATTGACCTAATTTGGTGCATTCTACCGTTGGTTGGTTTGTTGTCATTTTTCCTTGTGGAGCAATTTGCTTTGAATAGTAAATTGGTGCATGTTGAATGAATGGATGGATTTAGAGTTTCCTAATCAGGTTTTTGATTTGTTCCTATTAGAATGATGATGGTTGAGATGTTTTTGAGTTTGATAAAGGTTTGGAGACAAGTTTGATGATTTGATGCTTTATAGCAATGAAGTAAAACATTTGAAGGGTTTTTGTTGAGAGGTGAAATTAGTTTTTGGTGAATTGTCAATTTATCTTCTCAAGTTGTCTTTAGGGTTAGAAGTACCTGTTGCCCCGTTTTCACCTGTGGGCTCAATTAGGGAAGATAAAACATGTGATAGAGGTTCGAGAAGGCCAAATGGAACATTTGAACAAGGGAAAAAGCCATGAATCTGATGCTAAGTCACAGGGAGCTCAGTTGGGAAGCCTGCATTGTTCAGGTTTGGCATGAAAATCCTCTAAGGAGAGAGTCTCCGAGACCTTCAAGTGTCTCGCCGACTAAAAGGGCTCTCGCTGAATGAAGGCATCATCGCCATGAGGTGTGGCCGGCGGAGATGCAGTCTTGCCAAAAGGGGGAAATGGTTGCATCAGGAAAATAAAATCATCTTGGGAAAATGTCTGGCTGATAGGTCAATGTCTCAGCGACAATAATGAGGCTTGGTAGGAGTCTCCTCGATAACAAGTGTCTCGCCGAGGGGATGATGGGTTCGGTATAAGGGTTGTACCCTCAAAAAATGGTTTTACCGATATGGTGATCTCTCCCCGCAAGAAGGGTGAACTCTCGGCAAGGGGAAGCATCTTCGACAAAAGGTCTTTCCAAATGTAAGAGGTCATGCTGACGGTAGTTCACCGGGGAGCTCTCAGCTTAATTTTTTCCTTCGGCAAGATGTCTTCCCGAAGGGATGGGCTCTCGGTGAAGGTTGGTGCCTTCGCCAAAATGTCTCGACGAATGTAGGAGGTCTCCCTGACATATTTTACATTGGTGTAGCTTCCAGCTATCGAAGTAATGTCTTGCTGACATGGTGTGGTCTCAGCAACAGAAGCGGGAATTGGTATGACTAGTGGACCTCGCTATGAAGTCTTCCCGACTTGCCACGGTCTTGCTGAAAGAAATGTAGAGCTCAATAGAATGGAGTGCATTTGGGGTGACATCAATCAAATCCTGCCGAAGATGAGGGGTCTCGGGGTAACGTTTTTCCTTTGGTAAAATGTCTCACCAACACTTGGGTGTCTAGCCGGTAAAACGTCTCACCAACACTCGGGTGTCTAGCTGAATGAAGAGGAGCTCGAGGAGATGTCAAAATGAACTCAGAAAAGGAAATGGAGATCGATGAAGGTATCACCAACCGAGCAAGCTCTCACCGAAGGGGAATGGAGTTCGCCGTGAGGTTTCGGTTCGCCATGTTGTCTCGGCGAAATGCGATGTCAACAAAGAAAAAGGAGAAAATTCGCTGTGACATCCCAACTTACTGGTAGAAGGTCTCCCCGAAGTGAAATAGGTTCGGTGAGAAAGAGGTATCACCATTGTGATGTCCCAGCGACCGATCGGAGTCTCACCGAAATATAATGCTTTCGCTAAAGAATGGGACCTTGACAAGAGCTCTCAGTGATAGTTTCATGTCATGTTGATACAGGAGAGGATTGTAATCACATCGATGAGACACTTTCAGTGTCTCACCGAGATGTGATTCTGACTGAGCGTGCTTTTGATCAGTGAGGAATCCATGTGGAATATTTCCAGACAATCAAAGAGAGCTACGGGTGATCGTTGGCAGCTTGACCGGTGCCAAGGGGATCAAAGCAGTGAATCGACGTGGATCGGCTCTAAAGCATTCAAAGCAGCTCGATAGGGGATTCAAAGGCGGACACGAGGACTAGAAATGAATGCGGTAGCTGCAAAAGATCTAAGGGATTCTTTGAGGAATGTCTCTTCATCGACATGGACAACAAGGACACGCAGGGTGCTGCATTTATTTCAGGCAAAAGATCTAGAGGGTTTTTTCTAAAGACTGATATTTTGTAAGCCCTAAGGGGCTGAGATCTTTTTTGTATACAAGGTGTTTTTTTCCTTTTTGTAAGCAATTCGGATAATGCACTAAAAAGAGTTATTGATTTTTAGCAATCCTCTCTTAGCTGGTGTATGTTTTGTAACTCACTTCAATTTTGGAATATAAGGTACAAAGTTGCCTTGGCTTCTGTTGACGCTTCAGTTGTCCATTATTGTTCTTGCAAAGTGTTGTACATTTTAGGTTAATAATCAAGTTATCTTGTGAATTCTTTTTATTCCTTTATAACTTTATTTGGTATTTCATGCCCTCCTTTGTAAAAAGCACCATTATATGAATCACAAAGTTGTGTTTACATAATCACACATAGATTCTATTCCGTGAAATTCTTTTCCTTTATTGAAAAAGTGTGTGTATCAAACCTGTTTGTGACATATTAATGCGTAGCTCATAGAATTTGATATGTATCTTTCTGATCATTGAAAAATTTCAAGTGCACTCTAAGTATTCCATTGATCTCATCAACTCGGTGTATCACCATAGGAGTAGTTTCAATGTATGTACTCCTTCTCCCTTTCCCTTTACAAAATCATTAGTTTAGGTGATACCAAAGGAAGTCGGCCTTCTCCGGAGGTTCATTTTAGCTTCAGGTGACCCACAGCCTTGAAATTATCCCATGTTTCTCTAGAAAGCTTAGTTTTCATGACTTTGCATAGGGTGCATTTCTAGGAGATAACAGTTCTGGCATGCTCGGTGGGACTCTTTCCACTTGATATTGTTGGTTTAATATGCAACTAGCGGGTTCCAGACTTTATAGAAGTCAATTGTGCATACTTGGCGACTCCGTAGAGAGAAAGAACTTTAGAATCAGCGCCTTCTACAGTTTATGAGAAGAGTTCAGACAAGGAGCAGCTTAGTTCCTTTCGAATACTTGCAGCTGTCACCACCAAGAAGACAAGGCAAAGCAGTAGAAAGGTGAGGAACAATAATTATTTATTCTAGAAGAACTAAATCCACTCCTCCATCTGTGGGATAACACATTGTTGTCCCGTATTTTGTTTCATCTAGAATTCCAGTAAATCCTCCTTAGCCCCCTCCAATGGCAGCTCCAAGGAATCAACCTTTTATTGCTTTCAATGGAGGGAGTCCCCTAAATCTAGCACAAGACAATGATATTCCAATGGCAGCCTTGAAGAGTCTGCCAACTTTCACTGGGAAAGATCAGACTACCCCAGTTGAACACATGCGAGATGTGGCTTCGTTATGTGGAGTCCATCACATAACTCAAGAGGATGTTGATGTGAGATTATTGGCTGCTTCACTGAAAGAAAGAGTTGTACAATGGTATAGGGGCTTAGCAGTTGGTTCAATTGCAACTTGGGACGAATTTGGAGACAAGCTGCATAAACAATTTCAGGATAGGTCAGATAATTTTTCCTTGTTGGAACAATTGACTATGATTAAGAGGGCCCCTCAGGAGTAGATGAATGACTTCAATTTCAGATTTCAAAGAACCTAGGATAAAATCCCTGCAACGGTGAGGCCTTCACCTGAGTACGCCTTCCTGTATTATCTTAGAGCTATAAACAGTGATATTTTAGTTATGATACAATCAATGGGGGGTATTTCTCTACCAAACACATTTGAAGTAGCAATCAGAGCTGAGAACAGACTAATACAGGCTGGTAAACTGGCTCCAAGGCCACCAATGCCTATATTCCTAGAGATTCATGCAAATATTCCTCTGTAGATACCACGTTTTGCACCTTTGCCACCTATTCCAGTTGCTGTAACAAAAGAAAATGTTGCTTCAGGTTCTCCAAATGAATTACAGGAACTCAAAAGTCTATTGCAGTCTTTTGGTAACAAGCTTGTAAGCTTAAAGAAGCAACAATCATATAGTAGGCCTTATCAATACCAGAATCCAGGTCAGCAACAAGCCTATCAAAGTAATAGAAAAAATTACGAAGGTAATTACCAGGGTCCAAGATAGAATGTGAACACAAGACCTTTTCAGGCCTATGCTCCAGCAACTGTTAGTGCAGCCAAGGATCTTGTCCCTATTCAAAACAACCTAGCAGCAGATTACGAGTGGTGTTACCCTTGCAACCAGCCTCACAATCAATCCACTTGCTCAAATGGACTTATTAATCAAGCATTGATGGTACAAAATGCCTCAAGTTCACAGCAGAATGAATACAATGATTCATCTCCACAACACCAAGATCAACCTACCAATGATGCTACCCTACTCAATTGGCAAGGCAAAGAATTCTGTGGATTGAATGTAGATAATTCCTCAGTCGCAGCTAACACTAGGGCAAAGAAAAGAGTTTTCAAGCTTGATCATGCAGCTGAAAAAGGAAAGGCATCAGTTGTTGAACCATCTACATTTCAAGTGACTAGTGGTTTGCAAGGAAATCAACAACTCCCACTGAAGGAGCAACCATGTTTGCAAGCTGGTCATGCTGGCGTAAAGGTACATCATAAGGTAAACCCAGCTGTACCCTTCAATAATCTTGATAGTATGAAAAGGACAAATGTAACAATGTCTATGTGGGATTCATTAGTCATCCTAGGTCAAAAGGATATGTTACAGTTAGCCTTGACAAGTTTGAAAATGTCCAATGAATCTAAGTCTCCAATAGGTCAAGTTAGGACTGTTTTGACAAATAATCCTCAAGAAAATGATAAACAACCCAGCAAAGAGGCAGGAAAAGAAGTCAAACCACCTCCCTTTTACGTGTCAGTGATCATTGGTGATAAGTTAGTTCCTAATTGTATGGTAGATAATGGAGCTAGTAGCTTTGTGATGCCAAAGCAGATTGCTGACAAGCTTGGGCTAAAGTATCAGCCTTTAGAGAAAGGAGTAATCCAATTGGATGGTACCTCCATTAATACACTAGGCATCATTAAAGATTTGAGTCTTACCCTTCATGCTTGTCCTAATTTTTTAGTTCCCCAAGACATATGTGTCATAGACCTTCCACCTTTATTTTCCTTGTGCTTATCAAGAGACTTTACATCCAAGATAGGTGGTTATGTGTCAGCTGATTGGTCACATATGCTATTTAGAACAAGATATGGAATCAAGGTTACCATTAAATCTGAAAGTTTGGCTAAGGATCACATTGAGCCATATAACCCAAGTCCCATCAATGTTTCTCCTATTGCTGCAGACACAAATTGTGTCATTTTCATTGACAGTGAGCTGGATGCTGCTCAAGAACTTCAAGCAGAAGTTGTTCCTAATGTGCTTCTACATGAATGGGCAGTTGAAAATGTGTTGGATAGTCCTGAAGACCTCATTCGAGATGTTGGTATGGGTAACTATGTCATACTTGAACCTGATGCAGAGATTTTGAACCTTGAAAAAGATTTAGGCCAGCTACTGCAACAACAAGGTGGAATTTGAGAAATGTTCTTTGATGGTTCTAGAAGCAAGAATGGAGCAAGTGGAGGTGCAATGTTGATTTCTCCATAGGGTGATAAGTATTTTTTAGCTTTTCATTTTGCTTTTGCATGTTCTAATAATATTACTGAGTATGAGGGCCTTGTTCAAGGCCTTGAGTGGGAAAGGAAGAGAGGAATAGCCCGCTTGAAAGTTTATGGAGACAGTGAGTTAATTGTCAATCAAATAAGGGGCCTGAATGATGCTAAAAATGACACACTAAAGTATTATAGAAACATAGTGTGGAATATGCTTGAGGATTTTGATGCCTTTAACTTAGTGTCTATTCCAAGGAACCAGAACAAACATGTTGATAGGCTTGTAGCCATTGGGGCACAGTTTGATATTCTAGGTGACATTAGAAAGGAGAAAGTACATCAGTATGTAAAGGTTGTAGTCAGGCCATCAATTCCTGATAACAACATTAACTGGCAGGTTTTTGACAGTGATGAGTAGATTCTTTCTTTTTTCTCGAAGAAGATCAGTTCTCCATGGTTAATCAAGCAAAACTTAAGCAACGATATGACGATCAAGTCATACAACTAAGGACAAATAAGTTACCCAAAGGTCTTGTCACCTTAGAGTCAATTTTCAGTACTGATGATCAGCTTAAAAAGGGTAAAGCTAGCTTGCAAATCAGACAAGAGCATTATGAAGAGCTAAAGATTTTCAAAGGTAAACTTCTTAAGATAGGAAAAATTTGTTCACATGAAGATAAACAATCTTTTGTTGCTTTATGCCAAGAATTTCATGATGTCTTTGCTTGAGAATACTCAAATTTGAAAGGGTTTGATCCCCATATTGCTTAGCACACAATTGTGTTAGAACCTAATGCTAAGCCAGTAAGACAGAAACAAAGGCCCTTGAATCCTAAGCTCAAGCCATTAATGATTAAAGAGCTGACTAAACTAGTTGAGGGAGGTATCGTCTTTCCTATCAAACACACTTCATGGGTTTCTAACCTTGTGCCGGTTAGGAAGAAAAATGGTGAAATAAGGCTTTGTGTAGACTTCAGGGATCTTAACCGAGCATCTTTGAAAGATCACTACCCGCTGCCCTCCATGGAACAAATCTTGCAAGTAGTTGCTGGTTTTGAAAGATTTTCCTTATTAGATGGTTTTTTAGGGTATAATCAAGTGTTGGTTAAAGAGGAAAATCAGTTCAAAACTACTTTTACAACTAAGTGGGGCACCATGGCATACAAAAGGATGCCTTTTGGTTTATCTAATGTTGGCACCACGTTTCAGAGGGCCATGGACATGGTGTTTCAAAGTTTGATCAATAAGATTATGCTGATTTATTTAGATGACATTATAGTTTATTCTAAGAATGTTGATGAACATTTGTCACACCTTAATCAAGTTTTTGAAAAATGCAGAGAGTTTGGTATCTCTCTCAATCCAAAAAAAAGTATCTTTGTTGTTCATGAAGGGAAATTATTAGGACACATAGTGTCAAAGCAAGGAATTACTATTGATCCTGAAAGAGTCAAAGCCATACTTGAGTTGCCGTTACCCAATCACAAGAAGGGTCTACAGAGCTTTCTGGGCCAGATCAACTTTCTAAGAAGATTTATTCCTAATGTTGCAAATTTGCTACAACCCTTGATTGCCATGCTTAAAAAGAGTGCAGTTTTCAGTTGGAATGGAGAAGCAAAACATAGTTTTGAAGAAGTCAAGGAAGCTTTAGCATCAGCTCCAACACTGGTAAATCCAAATTTCTCTAAAGATTTCTTCTTGTATGCTTTTGGCAGCATTAGTTCAATCTCTGCAATGCTGGTTCAAAAAAATAATGATAATTTAGAATAGCCCATAGCCTTCTTTAGTCAAATACTCGCTGATTACGAAGAGAGGTATACATTTCTTGAGAAGCATGTTCTCTCCGTGATCAAAAGCGTAAAGAAATTCAAGCCTTTAATCTCTAATAATAAAATTCATGTCATGGTTGCACACCCAAGTGTCAAGGAATTTCTGTTGAGCAAGGATCTGAATGAAAAAAGAGCAGGGTGGATCACTAAGGTTATGGAATATGACGTTGATATCAAGATTACCAAATTGGTAAGAGGTAAAGGTCTCTATGAACAACTTGCTACAGGATCAAGTAGTGAAAATAAATTAGAAAAGAATGTTGTTTTTGCTAATATAAATGAGCCTTAAGATGCTCAAGATGATATGCCTCTAATAACAACAAATTGGGTTCAAGACATGACCCATTTTTTATAGAATGGTGAGTGTCCACCAGGTTTGAACAAAGCTAAAAGAAGATACTTCACACTGTAGTCCATACCATATGTGCTGATGAACAATGTTCTTTTCAAAAAATATTTCAATGGTGTTCTATTAAGATGTATTCACAGTGATCAGATTGAGAAGGTACTTCATGAGTTTCATGATGGAGTCTTGGGGGGTCACTTTGCTCCGAGGACTACTGCATGGAAGATAATGAGAGCCGGTTATTACTGGCCCAGTTTATTTAAAGATACACATGCATGGTCAAAGAAATGTGTGAAGTGTGCTCTTTTTGAAGGAAAAGAAAAGCTTCCTGCTATGCCTCTACATCCAATTCAGGTACAACAGCCCTTCATGAGATGGGGCATTGATTTCATTGGACCAATAAATCCACCATCTAGTACTGGTCACAAGTGGGTGCTCATTGCTACAGACTACTTCACACGGTGGACAGAAGCAATAGCTTTGAGAGAAGCAAAGGAGTCTTCAGTTTTAAGCTTCTATGAGGATATAGTAACTAGATTTGGGGTTCCTGACTCTATCATATCTAATAACGCTCTTGCATTTGTGGGATTAAGATTAACTGATTGGGCTGTTAAACATGGCATTCATTTGAATACATCCTCAAATTATTACCCTCAGGGTAATGGTTTAGCTAAATGAACAAATAAGAATCTCATTAGGATTATCAAAAGAACAATGGAGGATAATCAAAGGACTTGGCACACTAAATTAAAGTATGCACTTTGGGAAGATAGAGTGACTCCTAAGAAGTCTATTAGTAATTCACCATATATGTTAGTTTATGGCAAAGAGGCTAGATTACCTCTATCTGTGGAGCTTCCAGCTCTAGACATTGTTCACTAGTTAGAGATGTTTGAGGGACAGGACCCAATGTCTGTGAGGTATGCAGAGCTCATGGAGCTCAAAGAATCAAGGGACAGAGTAATGAAAGATTTGGAGTATCATCAGCTCCAAATGAAAAGAACATTTGACAAGAAGGCTATAGCCAAAAACTTCAAGGTGGGAGATCTCATGCTGAAATGGGATGTTCTAAAAAGTAGGCTAGGCCATCACACCAAGTTTGACAATATGTGGACAGGTTCATTTATCATTAGAGACTGTAGGGAACATAATGCTTACCAGCTGGCCACAACAGAGGGTGAAGTGCTTCCTATCCTAATTAATGGGATCCACCTCAAGCCTTGTTTTCATGTTTGATGGAGTTCCTCTATTGTACATATTATTTTATATTTATGTTTCCAATAAGTGCTTCTGCACTTTAGTTTATATGTTTTTTAATTCCCTAAGCGTTGTTCCAGCATAGTTAAATAGTTTCACTTCAGTAGTTTCCTATTTTCAATAAGTCTCCAAGTGATCTATTTTCTTGAGATACTAATGCGTTTCAACCATGTACAAAGCTAGTTTTTTAAGTCAACCTCTGAGTTATCAAATGGCTTTGTGCCCAATGGACAAGTTTTGGCTACTGATTTTTGAGTTTAGCAGGCAAACATCCAGCAAAGGTCGCCAGAAATGTTGCCCAATTTTCACCTACAGGCTCAATCAGGAAGGATAAAACATGTGACAGAGGTTTGAGAAGGCCAAATGGAACATTCGTACAAGGGAAAAAGCCATGAATTTGATGCTAAGTCATAGGGAACTCTGTTGAGAAGCTTGCATTGTTCAGGTTTAGCGTGAAAATACTCTAAGGAGAGAGTCGCCAAGACCTTCAAGTGTCTCATCAACTAAAAGGGCTCTCGCTGAATGAAGGCATCATCACCATGAGGTCTAGCCGGCAGAGATGCAGTCTTGCCGAAAGGGGGAAATGGTAGCATCAGGGAAATAAAATCATCTCGGGCAAATGTCTGGCCGACAGGCCAATGTCTCGGCGACAGTAATGAGGCTCGACAGGAGTCTCCCCGACAACAAGTGTCTCACCGAGGGGATGACGCATTCGGTATAAGGGTTATGCCCTTGACAAATGGTCTTATCGATATGGTGATCTCTCCCCAACAAGAAGGGTGAACTCTCGACGAGGGGAAGCATCTTCGACAAAAGGTCTTGCCGAATGCAAGAGGTCACGCCGACATTAGTTCACCGGGGAGCTCTCGCCTTAAGTTTTTCCTTTAGCAAGATGTCTTCCCGAAGGGATGGGCTCTCAGCGAAGGTTGGTTCCTTTTCCAGAATGTCTCACCGAATGCAGGAGGTCTCCCCGACATATTTGACATTGGTGTAGCTTCCAGCCATCAGAGTAATGTCTTGTCGACATGGTGTGGTCTTAGCGACAGAAGCAGGAATCGGTATGACTAGTGGACCTCACTATGAAGTCTTCTTGACTTGCCACAGTCTTGCTAAAAGAAATGCAGAGCTGGGTAGAATGGAGTGCGTTCGGGGTGACATCAATCAACTCCTGCCGAAGATGAGGGGTCTCGGGGTAACGTTTTTCCTTCGGTAAAACATCTCATCGACACTCGGGTGTCTGGCTGAATGAAGAGGAGCTCAGGGAGATGTCGAAATGAACTTGGAAAAGGAAACGAAGATAGATGAAGGTCTCACCGACCGAGCAAGCTCTTGCCGAAGGGGAATGGAGTTCACCATGAGGTTTGGGTTCACCATGTTGTCTCGGCGAATGAGGATGTCTCGATGAAGTGCGATGTCAACAAAGAAAAAGGAGAAACTTCGTTGTGACATCCCGACTTACTGGTAGAAGGTCTCCCCAAAGTGAAATAGGTTTGGCGAGAAAGAGGTATCATTGTTGTGATGTCCTAGTGACTAATCGGAGTCTCACCGAAACATAATGCTTTTGCTAAGGAATGGGACCTCGACAAGAGCTCTCAGCGACGGTTTCATGTCATGCCGATACAGCAGAGGATCGTAATCGCATCGGTGAGACACTTTTAGTGTCTCACCGAGATGCGATTTTGACTGAGTGTGCTTTTTATCATTGAGGAATCCATGTGGAATATTTCCAACCAATTAGAGAGAGCTACAGGTGATTGTTGGCAGCTTGACCGGTGCCAAGTAGATCAATGGAGTGAATTGACATGGATCGGCTCTGAAGCATTCAAAGAAGCTCAACACGAGATTCAAAGGTAGACACGAGGACCAGAAATGAATGTGGTAGCTACGAAAGATCTAAGGGCTTCTCCGGGGAATGTCTCTTCACCGACATGGACATCAAGGACACGCAGGGTGCTACATTTATTTCAGGCAAAAGATCTAGAGGGTTATTTCTAAAGACTGATATTTTGTAAGCCCTAAGGGGTTGAGATATTTTTAGTATATAAGGCATTTTTTTCCTTTTTGTAAGCAGTTCGGATAATGCACTAAAAAGAGTTAGTGATATTTAGCAATCCTCTCTTAGCTGGTGTATGTTTTGTAACTCACTTCGATTTTGGAATATAAGGTATAGAGTTTCCTTGGCCTCTGTTGATGCTTCAATTGTCCATTACTGTTCTTGCAAAGTGTTGTGCATTTCAGGTTAATAATCAAGTTATCTTGTGAATTCTTTTTATTCCTTTATAACTTTATTTGGTATTTCATGCCCTCCTTTGTAAAAAGCATCATTATATGAATCACAAAGTTGTGTTTACATAATCACACATAGATTCTATTATGTGAAAGTCTTTTCCTTTATTGAAAAAGTGTGTTTATCAAACCTATTTGTGACATATTAATGCATAGCTCATAGAATTTGATATGTATCTTTCTGATCATTGAAAAATTTAAAGTGCACTCTAAGTATTCCATTGATCTCATCAACTCGATGTATCACCATAGGAGTAGTTTCAATTTATGTACTCCTTCTCCCTTTCCCTTTACAGAATCATTAGTTTAGGTGATACCAAAGGAAGTTGGCCTTCTCTGGAGGTTCATTTCAGCTTCAGGTAACCCATGGCCTTGAAATGATCCCATGTTTCTCGAGAAAGCTTAATTTTCATGACTTTGCGTAGGGTGCATTTCTGGGAGATAACAATACCCTCGATGGTTTGTTGTTTTTCGTAGATGCTTTGCAAGATAGGCTGCACCTTTCCGCATTTTGCTAACTTATCCTTGAATAAAGAGTCTTGAAATAGTGGAGAGAAGGGCTAGAATCCCTTGTAGGTAGACTAATCAAGGAAACACTTAAAATATATGATAACATAAGTGATGAGGTAGCTTTACTAATGAGTTAATTTAGAAATAGAGATGAAAACCAAAATAGTTTAAATCGATGCTATCAATGTGGGAGTATATTCCAATTTCTTAGAGATATGTATGGAAAATTTGGTAGCATAGACAAGGCAATCAACTGGTTTGTATAACTTTTTGACAAAATACCTCAATGAAAGATTTGGAAGCATACACAAGGTAAGTCAATTGTTAAATAACAAAATTCCTCAAAGAGATGTGGTTTAAAAATGTAATTGGAAAGTATATAGAATTGTGTAATTTAAAATGTCCATTGAAAACCTAAGGTTGTAATGACAAACAAACAATGATCAACATGGAAAATGCAAAATAACAAAAATGGAAGCAAGCCATAATAGAATGAAAGAAAATGTGTAAAGACTTCACATACCTTAAAAACTAGAGTTTGAAATGGAGGAGTTCTACCCAATTATGTATCCTTTGCTTCTTCTTTCTTCAAACTCAACAATTTGACTTTTCCAAAAGCTTGTTCCCCTCCAAACTTCAATTGTATATCAGTTTTCACTAGAATTCAAACTTGGATTGATATTACATGCCTTTCAATGTGAAAAATCTTCTATTTCATGCAAAGGTGGTGGAGAGATCATGAAAAAGGTGGTGGAATGTGAAAAACATGCATGCACACTTCATAACATCATCAAAAAACTACTTTTTGTTGGAGCACGCACAAAACCAGGAGAATATGCAAAATGTGGGCCAGAGATCATGGGTATATTGAGTTTTTTTACCATTTTTAGAGCAAGACAAAACGTGTTCACGTTATACCATGAGTGTGTTATTTCTTGCTAAAAAAAATTCATATCTCCACTTCTTCAAAACACGCTCACATTATGATAAAGTTAGTTTTTTTATAGATTTATTTTCTCTCTTTTTCTATACCCTCTACCCTAATTCTATCTCTCTCCCCTCTACCCTTATACCCTAATTCTATCTCTCTACCATCTACCCTTAACCCTTATACCCTCAACCCTAAACCCTAATTCTATCTCTCTCCGCTCTACCCTCTACCTGTAACCCTTATACCCTCTATCTCTCTCCCACTCCCTCCCTCTCTCTCTCTCAAGTCTCTCCCAATCTCTCCCTCTCCCCCACTCTCCCTCTCTCCCTCTCTCCCTAAACCCACTCTATCTCCCACTCTCCCTCTCCCTCCCTCTCTCCCACTCCCTCCCTCTCTTGGGAACTCTCTCTTTCTCCCACTCTTTCCCACTCTCCTTAAACCCTAAACCATATACCCACTCTCTCCCACTCTCTCCCTCTCCCTCACTCTCTCCCAATCCCTCCCTCTCTCCCTCTCCATCCCTCTCTCTCCCTCCCTCCCTCTCTCCCTCTCTCCCTCTCTCCATAAACCCACTCTATCTCCCTCTATCCCACTCTCTCCCTCTCCCCTAGTCTCCCACTCCCTCCCTCTCTCCCTCTCCCTCTCTCCCTAAACCCACTCTATCTCCCTCTCTAACCACTCTCTCTCTCTCTCTCCCTCTCTCCCTAAACCCACCTCTATCTCCCTCCCTCTCTCTCCCTAAACCCTAAACCCCATATACCCACTTCTATCCCACCGTCCCTCTCTCCCACTGTCCCACCCCTCCCTTCTCCCTCTCCCTCCTCTCTCCCTCTCTCCCTCTCCCCCACTCTCCCTCTCCCTCCTTCTCTCCCTCTCTCCCTCTCCCTCCCTCACTCTCCCTCTCCCCCACTCTCTGTCTCCCCCACTCTCTCACTCCCTCCCTCTCTCCCTCTCTCCCTAAACCCTAAACCCCCTCTATCTCCCTCTCTCCCACTCTCTCCCTCTCCCTACCACTCTCCCTCTCTCTCCCTCTCTCTCACCTCTTCCTCTCCCACTCCTCCCTCTCCTCCCTCCCTCTCTCTCCCTCTCTCTTTCTCCTACTCTTTCCCTCTCTCTCCTTTCTCTCTCTCTCCCTCTCCCTCTCTCCTCTCCCTCCCCTTTCCCACCTCCATTCCTCTCTCCCACCTCTCCTCCTCCCTCTTTCCCACCCTCCCTCTCTCCCACTCTCCCTCTCCCTCCCTCTCTCCCACTCCCTCTCTCTATAAACTCTAAATCCTATACCCACCTCTCCCACTCTCTCTCCTCCCTCTCCCTCCCTCTCCCTCTCTCCCTCTCCCTCCATCTCCCTCCCTCTCTCCCAAAACCGTAAGCCCTTTACCCACTCTCTCCCACTCCTTCTATCTCTCTCCCCTCTCCCCTCTACCCTTAACCCTTATACCCTCTATCCTCTACCATCTATCTCTCTCTCACTCGCTCCCTCTCTCTCTCTCAAGTCTCTCCCTCTCTCAAGTATCTCTCACTTACTCACTCCTATCCCTCTCAAATAGGCCACTACATTGCCAATTTCACTAAATTGGCAAGCTAGTGGGTGAAATTGGCATCCTAACTTGCCCTATTTGAAAAAATGGGTCCAAGAAATGGGGTCTCCTAGATCACCGAGAGACCCCATTTCTTGGACCCATTTTTTCAAATAGTCCACTACATTGCCAATTTCACCGAATTGGCAAGCTAGTGGGTGAAATTGGCATCCTAACTTGCCATGTTTGAAAAAAAGGGTCCAAGAAATGGGGTCTCTCAGTGATGTAAATTACCAGGAGACCCCATTTCTGGGAGACCCCATTTCTTAGACCCATTTTTTCAAACAGGTCACTACATTGCCAATTTCACCGAATTAGCAAGTTTCTTGGATGAATTGCTTGCAATAAAACTCACTTTATTGTTACTTATAAAATTACAATTCAAATGCCAACTCCAAAATTTAGTTATAGAACATACAAATTTAACAAGCTCTATATTTTTGGAAAAAACTTTTGCTTACCAAGAAATGAGGATTTCCTTTTACTTCTTCGATTTTCAGCCACCGCTTCAGACTAGGGGTTATTTTTTTCATCAGATACCAAATCAATCAGCAATTTATTGCCCACTGATTGATTTAAACTATATATTTTCTTAGAAGGGCATCTCTTGTTTGAATCAATGTTTGGCTTTTCAACATGAAGAGCACTGATAGTTTTCACACACCCAGATCTTCCAAACATATGAACCTCCAAGTACAGCTTCGCTATGTAGTTGAACACAACCAATTACAGGCTATAATAATTGACAAATTCTTTCCAACCATATCAAAATTCTAGTCTATTGTTTGTACTCATTAACTCCACTTCCCACTCCTTCCCACCTGGACCTTGCAACACCATATGCTTTTCTTTCTCATTTATATGCAATGAAACATATGCAAGAGGAATGTGCTACATGAAACACATTACACAATTTATATTACACAATTTTATTTTCACAAGTTGTAAATAGTGTAAGAGAAATTTCTTTAAAATGAAAAAATTGGAGTACAAGTATAGAACTTACCAGTTTTTCTGCAAAGTCTCCAAGTATAACTTTGAAGAAAGAGGCAGAACCATCAAAGCTCTTTCTGTCGTGGTATTTGCCATGAATTTTATAACACTTATGACTGCATACTCTGTATGGTATAAAAATCTCCCTCATTTCTTCATCCTCCATGGAAAATTTAGATGCAAAATCTATTAAGAACCAAGCCAAACTAAGAGAGGGTGAAGGAGACCTGAGAAGCAAAACCCACAAGAATGACTGGCATGCACTTGAATTAAATGGATATAGAATGTCAACTAGATTTAGTGGGTGAAATTGGCATCCTAACTTGGCCTGTTTGAAAAAATGGGTTCAAGAAATGGGGTCTCTTGGTGATGTGAATCACCAGGAGACCCCATTTCAGCTTGGAGCCATTTTTTCAAACAAACCACTACATTGCCAATTTCATCGAATTGACAAGCTAGTGGGTGAAATTGGCAACCTAACTTGGCTTGTTTGAGAAAATGGGTCCAAGAAATGGGGTCTCTCAGTGATTTAGGGTTGAGGGTGAAATTGGAAACCTAAGTTGGCTTGAACAGGCCAAGTTAGGTTGCTAATTTCACCCTCAACCCTCAACCCTCAACCCTTAAACCCTCTACCCTCTGCCCTCTACCCTCTACCCTACATATTAAACCCTCAACCATCAATTCTCAACCCTCAACCCTTAATCCCTCAACCCTCAACCCCTATACATTGGACCCTCAACCCTAAACCTTCAACCATGTACCCTCAAACCATTACCCTAAACCCTAAACCCTCTACCCTCAACCCCAAACCATAAACCCTAAACCCTTACACCCTAAACCCTTAAATCCTCTACCCTCTACCCTCTACCCTCTACCCTCAACCCAATAACCTAAACCATCAACCCTATACCCTCAATTCTCAACCATCTACCCTATACATTGGATCCTCAACCCTCATATATCTCTGTCCCTCCATCCTCTTCTCTCCTTCTCTCTATCTTAGATCTCCCTCCATCTCTCTATCCATCCATCCCTCCCTCTCTACCCTAATCCCTCAACCCTAGACCCTCAACCTTTAAACCCTTAAACACTCAACCCTAAACCCTAAATCCTCTACCCTCAATGCTAAACCATCAACCAAAAACCATTTCACCCTAAACCCTTAAAGCCTCTACCCTCTACCCTCAACCCAATACACTAAACCATCAACCTTATAGGCCCTAAACCCTATACCCTCAATTCTCTCTCTCTCTCTCTCACTCACTCCTATCTCTTTCCCCTCTACCATTAACTCTCTACCCTCTACCCTTAATACTTAAATCCTCCCCCTCTCTCAACTCTCTCTCTCTCTCACTCACTTAGTCCTATCTCTCTCTCCCACCCCCCTCTCTCTCTCCCTCTATCCTTCCTACACTACCTAGCTAAGTCCCTCTCACTCCAACCCCTTCTCTCCCACTCCCTCTCTCTTAAGATCTCACTTCCACCCCATCTCCCTCTCTCTTAAGATCTCACTTCCACCCCATCTCCCTCTCTCCAAACTCTCTCTCTCTCCCTCTCTCTAAGGTCTCTCCCTCCTAGCCCCTCTCTCTCTCAGGTCTCTCCCTCTAGCAACCTACCTAAGTAACTATCTATCTCTCTCTTTCTCTCTCTCCCCCTCTCTCTATCTATCCCTCCCACCCTACCTAGATAAGTCCCTCTCATTTCACCCCCCTCTTTATCTCCCTCTCTCGGGTCACTCCCTCCCACACCCTCTCCTCTCTCAGGTCTCACCCACACTCCTCTGCCTCCCACCCTCCTCACTACCTATCTCTTAAGTCTCTCCCTCTCACCCCCCTCACATTCTCAAGTCTCTCCCTTTGGAACCCTACCTACATAACTCTCTCTCTGTCTCTCTCTCTCCCCCATCTCTGTCTCTCCCTCTCTCTCAATTCTCTCTCTCCAACCCCCTCTCTCTCTTACTCCCTTTATCCCTCCCACCCTACCTATCTAAGTACCTCTCACTCCAACCCCTTCTCTCCCATTCACTCTCTCTTAAACTCTCACTTCCACCCCTCTCCCTCTCTCTAGACTCTCTCCTCTCTTAGGTATCTACCTCCCACCCTCTTCTAGAGTCCCTCCTCTAGCAACCTACCTAGGTAACTCTCTCTCTCCCCTCTCTCTATCTATCCCTCCCACCCTACCTAGATAATTCCCTCTCACTCCACCCCCTCTATCTCTCCCTCTCTCAGGTCACTCCCTCCCAAACCCTCTCCCTCTCTTAGGTCTCTCACTCTCACAATCCCTCTCTCTCCCACTCCCTCTCTCTCGCACTCCCTCTCACTACCTATCTCTCAAGTCTCTCCCTCTCATCCCCCCTCACACTCTCAAGTCTCTCCCTCTGGAAGCCTACCCACATAACTCTCTCTTTCTCTCCCTATCCTCCCACCCTCACCTAGCCAAGTCCTCTCACTCCAACCCTCTCCCTCCCACCTCTTAAACTCACTCCACCCCCCTCCTCTCTCTCCACTCTCTCTCTCTCCTCTCTCTCAAGTCTCCCTCCCACCCCTCTCTCTCGTGTCTCCCTCTAGCAACCTACCTAGGTAACTTCCCCACTCACTCTCTCTCTCTTTCCCCCTCTCTCTATCTATCCCCTCACTCCACCCCCATATTTCTCTCCCTCTCTCAGGTCACTCCCTCCCACACCTTGTCCCTCTCTCAAGTCTCTCACTCACACTCCCTCTCTCTCCCACTCCCTCTCTCTTGCACTCCCTCTCAATAACTATCTCTCGAGTCTCTCCCTCTCACCCCCTCACACTCTCAAGTCTCTCCCTTTGGAACCCTACCTACATAACACTCTCTTTCTCACCATCTCTCTCCCCCCTCTCTCTCACTCCCTCTCTCTCAATTATCTCTCTCTATCTCTCTCCCCCTCCCTCTCTCCCTCCCACCCTACCTAACTAAGTCCCTCTCACTCCAACCCATTCTCTCCCACTCCCTCTCTCTTAAACTCTCACTTCCACCCCCTCTCCCTCTCTCTCTCTCCCTCTCCCCATCCCACCCTACCTAGACAACTCTCTCTCTCTCTCTCTTAAAATTCTCCCTCCCTCTAAAGACATACATACTTACATACATACTAGCATAATACATATGTGCATACAATCCTACATCCATACAAGCATACATACATGCATGTGTAGATACAATCTTACATACATATAGGCATACATACAATATACATGCATTGATACATACATGCATACATGCATACATACCAGCATACATACATACATGACATACAAGCACACATGTACATGCAAATATACAAATATATCAACATACATTCATTAGAGTGACATTTAACATAAAGGAAGGCATAATAATGTGCTCGCATTATGTCTTGCTTGACATGTTTCCCACAGAAGCAAAACCATGTCAAAACTAAGATATACCATGAGCACGTTATAACGTGCTCGCATTATATCTTGCTTTGGGAATCCCCAAGCCTTAGGATTGGTATTTGCCTTGGAATACCAACCCAAAGGCTTGGAGGGCATTCCCAACGACCAGAGATGTGTTTTCGCAAATTCTACAATTTTTCACATAATCGGGTTCGTGCTCACCGTAAGGATTGTACGTGGTTCAATATCAAAAAAATTGAACACATGGGTAATGTTAGGTTCTCTCTTAGCTATCTAACAATGTAATTTTTTTCACTTTTGAAAATGTTAAGCCTTTCATCCATAATTTATTTTGTTTTTGTGTCTCTTTTTTGCCAAAAAGAAGTGTTTGGTGTTTTTTTCGTTATAAATTAATGGGTCATCAAAATTTCAAATAAATTACATTTTTAGAAACTAGACTCCATTCTACAAATTCTTTAAAAAAAATCAATTACTTTCCAAAATTTGTAGGGGTAGCACGACCAAAATTCTACTTTTCAGGAAGTGTCCAGTTAGAAAATTAGTAAAAAATCAAGTATTCATTAAAAAATTATTAGAAAATTGTGCATCGACTACATACTGTTAGCTAACTTCTGACCATAGCGATTTTAAAAATACTAAAAAAATGTTCATCGTGCTAGGGTTGTAAAAGAGTTGCTATGTTATGTTTTTCTGACAAAAAAAACAACAATTTGTGTATGTACCTCTTTTGAACCCCTTAATTAAACGATTTTCAAATTAAATTAGTAGTTTATAAAGTAGACTCAAAGCACTTCGATCCTTGTTTTTGTTCCATCTCAAAATTTTGAGTGTAACTATACTCAATTTCACGTCCAAGGTCATTATTTCTTAATTTTAGAAAAAAATTGGCCACTTAAGCCCCCTTTTTGGGAACCATCTTAGTGCACTTACCCATGAAACCCCATTCCATAAATTTTTTACTATGAGTGTCATGATGATTGTTGGGGCTAGTCAAAGCCCACTTGTGCATGATTGTTCAACCAATGTATTATAGCTTGTGGTAGACTGATAAACCATGGATTGCCTTGTCTAGTGAAAGCCAATTTGCATGCAATTGTTGGAAAATGAATTAGAGATTGTGGTAGGTTAGTAAACCATGGAATGCCGATGAGACATTTTTTCTTATATCAAACATCAAGAAGAAACATACAATGCAATCAAACAATTGAGATCAAAGACTCATCTTTTGGCCAATAAAGGATCTTGTGGGTCACTTATAAGGGAGATCAAAGATTGTGGTAAGCTAATAAAGAATTAGTTTCCAAAGAGACATTTGTGCTAATATCAAAGAGTAAGAGGAAGTAGATAATGTCTTCAAGAAATTGAGATCAAAGTCTCATCTTTTGGCTAAGAAAGGGTCTTCTAGGTCACTTATAGGGTCATCATTAAGTACTCTAGTAGTGGGTGCCACTTAACAATCTTTTGTGACATTGTCTTTAGAATAAGACAAGAGTCATTTTTCTTGCAAAAGAACCAAGGATTTGGGACCATTAGAAAGCGAATTTTAGGATTTGGGCCTTGTAAAATCACAATATTGGTAGGAAATAGTGAGCAGATAAATTAGACACCTATAAGTTATATAGGTTATGTGTATGATTATGGTTATGAAAGGTTACCACCTTCTTGGTGAAGGAAAGAAGGTTTGCAGATACTCCATTATAACCTATTAAGGATTCATGGGCCAAAACAAGGGCATCCATCATTTCTATAGATGGAAAGATTACAAAAGTATGCCCCCAATTAATGTCATTGTAGTGTGTCCTAAAGAGGCAATGTTTTAGGGGTGCTATGTGTGAGGGGAAAGGGAAGGATGTAAACTCTATTTCCAACATCTTCATAAATTACATTGAGGCAAAGGGGCCACACAATGTTGTCCAGGTTATAGTAGAAAATTTTCAAAATTGCAAAGTTGTATGGTGATTTTTTGAGAGGAGATATGGACATGTGTTTTGGACACCATGTGTCGTTTATTCACTCAAGTTGGTGATATGTAAACTAGAAAATGTATTGAGTGGATGAAACAACTCTACATTGCGGTTGATGAAATTCATATATTTGTAACTAACCATCATATGTTACAATCTATTTTTACATCTTTCTCAAAGTTGAAGTCATCAAAGGTAATTTTATGAAATTTCAATATTTGTTTTTATTTTTCTTTTCTTTATGATGTAGAATCATCTTTGAGAGTAAGGCAACATTGCTTCACAAAAAATAGTGTCCAATAGTTAAGAATCCCATTAGTTGAATAAATCTAGAAGTATTAGCATTTTTTTCTTTATCAATTTCTTGATTGAAGAGTAAAGATCATCTCTTGTAATCATTTGTTGAAGCCACTCAAACTCTTCTACCATCATATTCCCTCACTTGAGGTTACTAATCAGTTATAACAACTCTATCATCATGAGAGTTAGTCAAACCACATGAAATAGTTTAGCTTTTGAAAAGGAATGTGGTGGAAAAGGGAGAAAAAAGAGGACATTTTGAAGTGGGGTTTGGGTGAAGAAGGATAATCTAAAAGTAGACTAAGAGAATCAATCTAATTTGTGGTTGTTTGCAATAGATTTCATTTCAAATGGCATTTGGAGGAAATCAAATGCATTTTTTAGGAGGTGCAATTTTTTTGAGTAGTTTTAGTAGAAAGTGAAAGCATATTCCAAGTCAATTTTTTTGTTTTGATAAAAATGCAGCCCTCAAAGGATAGGAAATAGCTTCTATATGCATTTATATGTACATTTATCACCTAAAAATATGGCCTTTTCTACCAAATACAAGATTTTCTAAATTGTTGATTCCAAAATAAATTTGAAAGAGATTAAGTTGTTTCATGAAATATCTAAATTCCTCATATATAGTGTTTTGATGATCATGAGATGAGTAGCTACAACTCATTGTTTTAGTTGAAGTCTACAAAACTAAGGTTCTTTATTAAGTGATGTAGGGGCATTGTACATGGACCACAAGTAGCCCCATTTTTAACCACAATTTGAAATCTTGAAATCTACTGCATGTTTTAGGAACCATTCAACAACTACTAATCACAATAAAATCTAGTTAGAATGAGTACAAGAGTAAATGAGTTTGAATTATTTCAAGGCCAATCCTATTAATAAATGCATTGATTTTGGTGCTTAGATAATGATTTGGGCACTATTTTGGAACCCATATACATTGGGGGAAGAATTTGGAATGCTTTGCTTGGAAAGATTTTATGCTTGGGAAGGGTTTTTGAGAAGAGGGGTAGAGAAATAGTCACCACTCTAAAAACATTCGAGTTTTTTCCTTTTAGAAGCAAGGGCAAACAATAAGATCATGTAAAAGAGCAGAGAGAACCACATGCATGAATGGAAAGGGAAAGGCACTAGAAAGAAAACAATAAAGGGAGGTGCATGAAATGAAGCAAAAAGACAAGGATGAGATCATGAGAGGTCATGCAGGAGAAGAAAGATGGAAGAATTGATCTCAACAAGGTAGGCCTCTATCCAAAATGACAGAGTTTATCTTTATGCTACAAGAATTGACAAAAAAAAATGTTGCATTGATTCTTTCAACCTCCTCTCCCTGATTATCTTAGTGCATGAGTTAGTAAAATAATATAATTTGCTTAATATTCATTAGTATCATTTTTTATAGAATAATATACTTTACTTAATAGAAATATATAAAAGTCAATCATTAGATATTGTATTCATGCTGGTTGAAGTTGGTCAAATGGAAAAATTGTGGGATTTTGTAAATGATGATTCTTTTATTATTTCCACGACAACATAGTTTTCATGCCTTGGTGAGTGCCAGCTGTATGAAGATCACTCTTGGATATATATTTTCCCAGCTTTGAGAAATGATATTTATGCATTCATTTTAGTGTTATTTATGTATACAACAATTCTTTTCTGCAAGGATGGGAAATTTATTTTGATAATGTTTGTTATAATTCTAACTTCACAAAGTCAAATCTTGTATGAAAATTTGGATTAAAAAATAATTGATGGTTGTTTTTTCATCTAAAAGTAATTTCACAATTATACTAAAAAAATCAACTACTACATATGGAATATTTTAAGGTTAGCACGTTAAACGTTAAACTTCTAAAGATAGTTGCAAGGGTGTTTGACACATTCAACTCGTTATTTTTTTGATATCTCAAAATGAAGCATCAATCCATTTTTTTGATATCTCAAAACGAAGCATCAATCCAGAAACTGTATGAGTTAAAATATGAGTTACGACTGTCAATTGTCTATTAAAATTTTCCCTCAAGAATTGTTCTTTGAATGATACCTTACTCTATGCTAATTTTGTAATCACAAGCCTAAAAACTACAATGACTTCTAATGAGAAATGTACTTTGCTAGGGTAAAAATCAGTACATGTCTATCTTTAGAGAATAAAATATAATATTCGCAGCTAACTAATCATGACAGTTAAAATTTTATACTTCCTCACGCTCTTAGTCATACCAATCAAGTATGTCCATTTGTATTACACAGTCCTCTTTGTTTGAGAAGAAAGATGTAAAATTGAAACCTATTACATATTCATAATCCAAATAGTCTCATCATAATTTGACAAACAGTATCATCTCTTGTATTATGAAGATTCTATTTTCTTATAGTCTAAAATTAAAGAGTTAAATCAGGGATGTGTAAGCTATTACAATGTGAACATTATTAATATGGCTGCATTTTTGTCTTAAAAGGGTTCTATTTAATGCTTCTTGGCTACTAACTGCTAAGCACCTTTCTCATCAGTATTTATCACCATTCCATTGTTCATCTTGAGATGAAACAAACATTTGGTCAATAGCTCTGCTAAACCTATTATAATGTCTTCTACAGCTGAAAAATGTTAGTTGATTCAGCCATTCATACCTATTATAATGTCTTCTACAGCAGAAAAATATTAGTTGATTCAGCCGTTCATACCTAATTTTTGTGGTTCTTTTTGAACTCTTTCAAGCTTACATATAGATGGTTCAATGCAATTTGGATTCTTTTCACTAAAAGTGTCCCATGAAAAGAAGTTTATTCCAATGTTGAGATTTGTGTGTTAGTCCATTTAAGAAAAAACAACAAAACTCTATTGCATAAAATTTTTCTTATGAGTGTCAAAATGATTATTGGATGCTACCTGATTTGCCAAAAAACCACAAAATCCCATTCCATAAAAGTTTTAGTATGAGTGCCAAAATGATTAATTGATCTCCCTTAGTCAAGTGAAAGCCCATTACCAATGAAATAGAGCTTGTGGTAGGTTGATAATGATGTAGAAGGACCAATGAACCCTCTAATATAAATTCACAACAACAAACTCTGTAGCTCAGAAATTTCTTGAAATGACACCAAAATCTGCAAGTAATGTTTTGGCTTCTTATTCAAACTCTCCTTCAATTACATAACAACAATGTATTTCTGAAAATACATTGTTTTTGCAGTCATGAGGGCTAATGAAAACCATAGCAAAACTGAAATAAATCTGATTTACAACAACAAAGAATAATACAACTAGCACTTGCACCAGAAGGGGTGCAAGGGTTACGTCGATAGAAAAGTATATGTAATTTAACATGCTTAGGAGGTATATTCTTTATTTTTCTTTAAGAAGTGAAGCTCAAAATATAAAAACATATAGAAAACACCTTTGGCATGTTTTGCACACTGAGGAGAAGGAAACCTAAGTTATTTTAAATTTTAAATTTTAAAATAATTAAATTTTAAATTTTAAAATAATTAAATTTTAAAAGATTATTCTTGAATCAACAACGTATGTTTTTGAAATGATGTTTCAAATCACACTAAGTGATTCATCATCATAATCATTGTCCTCTTTCTAATAATAATCATTGATTGTGATATAAAATATCAATCAATTGAATTATTGGTAGTCTACAAAACTGTTAAAAAAATTATAAAATTGATTTTTTTGAAAGCTCTTAGATTTGATTGTGTAAACATATTTTCATTATTAAAAAATGATTACACAATCAAATCTAAGAATTTTTAAAATTTTCAATATTATAAACTGAAAATCTGATCTCTAACATCATAAAACTATCTTTAAACCTGAGATAAAGTATGATTGGAAAATCATAACTTTATAAGTAGTAGCTTGCAAAGGAGAGGTCCTTTAGGATATTTATGTTCTATTGTTACAAAGGTCATTTACCTATGCAACTTTTGCATTGAAGAAGAAAGAATCAACCAACAAAGGAAGGCTCGTGATGAATTGGTCTAAAGAGCATAAATGCCTTCAAGGTCTTATAACCAAACAAAAAAGTGGGGATCCTAGACTAATAGGAGAGAAAACAAACAAAAAATCCAAGAAAGATTGCCAAGTATATTTGAAGTTGGATAATTTAATAAAAAAAAATTTAAATAAAAATAACTAAATTTGTATTTAAAAATAAATACTTTTGAACAATCTTATAATGAGTTTAAGTCAATAGATGGCACAAACAAGTTTGATTCATTCTTACAAATTATCTTCAAAGACACTTTGACAGGTACTAGAAACTAGTCTTTGGCTAGTAAATACTTGATACATACATGAAGTTTAAGACTGTTCTTACCCCACTATGTCTAACAATAGCCAATGGGGTTTCTCCTCTATTATGATCTAAAAAAATTTCTCCCATTGCCTTACTAAACACATAAACATCATTCCACCCATATGGTCTTGCCCTGCATAGTTTATCAAGTAAAATATATTTATTAAACTTTTGAGACTATTTATATTTTCTCATTTTCAAATTGGAAATATAATATAACAAATTAAGAAGCAACCTAGGGACTCATTGTGTACCTTTCCAAAGTCGTGTCTTTCATTATTTGGGAAATGGCATCCTCCTTTAGAACTTTATAGCTTTCGAATTCTAACATTCCGATCTGATGAAAATTGAGAATTATTTTGGCTAATTCAAATTCATTTAGAATGTTTAAAGTTGGAGCATCTTCTATCCCTTTGGCTACATATTCTCCCATTTTGAATGATTTTTTTTTACTATCCTACCTTCTCTTTGCCCATTGACATATGTTGCAGGGTAAGAAAACAAAAGCAATGTCATGTTCAGATTGTAATAATGTGTTGCTTCCTTTAAGTACTCAATATTCCTATACAGTGTTTACATCATTGTTGTGAGCATCAAAGCATATATTTGCATCAAATATAAGTCTATTAATACTCTTATCCTTAAGTCACCACTCAACATCCATATGTACTTTTTATATGACTAATTACAAGCATCATTGTTGCTGTTTGAATGAAATTTATGAATCTAAACAACTAGTTCTCACTAATTAAAATGTTGTTTACAGATCATTATTAGAAGTATTATAGTAGTAATTTACACTAAATCTATAGGTACCTATATTTAAAGTCTCATTACCCAATATTCATATTCTTTCCACATGATTGGTGTATCATAGCAGCAAAATTGATGTATCAAAGCAACAATATGCATAATCTATATCAATATGTCATTATTGATAAACTATAATTACTTAATACTCATGATGAAATATTAAGGATCTAGAAATGAGTGTTTTTTCTTTGTGGTAATAGTAGCTCCATTCAAAGAAAAATACAGGGCAAGTATTTGAAGAGTGGCTTGAAGGGCATTTGAATTCACCCCAACATACAAATATTTTGCACATTCTAACCAATACCGTGGAATGAAAGATAAACCAGGGAGGGGAAACTACTTCTAGCATAGTATGACCATGCAATACAGGTAGCTAGTCCCTTCAAACCTCACCCTGGTCAGATCCCATGCCATCAACCCATATAGTTTATTTTTCCTTTCACAAGTGTGATCGAATACTTTGGTATGGGAAAAGGGTGAAGCAAGTGTCAGATGAAAAGGAAAAGAGTAGATTCTCGGATCAACGCCCTGTGTCAGCCATTTTTACTAGAGTTGAAGGTGCTTAACAAAGGGAAGCTAAGAAAAAACCCTCTCCTTCAAATTACCCTAAACACATGATTTCTCTTCTTAGCATTCAATCAACATCTCAGCAAGAGGTAGTCCATTGCTTATTATCACTAAATAATGAAGGACAGGAACATGGAGTTGGATCCAGATCTAATGCCAATCTTGATAAACATGGATGACCATAAGAGCTTCATGTTGAATCCTAAGTCCATCATGCACCATATGACATGGAAAATGCATTTGGGTTGTCTAAAAGACAGTCAACTGAAACATCTACTTCACATCGAGCACCTTAGATGTGAAAATATAAGAACCTAAACTCATGAGATCCCAACAAACATGCTACCATTGGAAAATTAGACACATACATAGAGACATAAGATCATTAGGTAGGTAAACAACAATAGCATCAAATGAAGGATTGAATCCTAACAAGCAACACTCACTAATTGAGGAAGCAAAAATTGAGTAGTTGAACAAATGAATGAATGAACAAACCAAGCTCAACAAATATTACTCACTAACTAAATAGTGCATATCCAGTATCAACAAAAGCAGTGAAAAGACCAGAAGTAATTACGATTGTACCTATTCACTCAAATGATAGGTTGGATAGCCAAGGAAATCAAATCTTTCTAATGAAATCAAATCTTTCAATCTTGTAATATTTTTTAATTAAATAATCTCTGACCATTCAGACTATTTACAAGTGATTGGTCGATTCATCCAAAGTTCCAAACCATTCACACAAGCCATACAAATCATCAAATAGATTTTTGTTTGAACAAATTAATTAAAGAGTTGTCAGCACAACTATTTAACCTGCCATAAAAAAACAACGAGCTATAAAATGGTTTCACATTTGGTTGTTTGCGGGTGTGAGACAGGTTTTGTTCAAAGTGCATCCACACTAAATATAGCCTATTGGCTAAAAATTATCTCCTTCAATTTGACTTCTTTCACAAGCCTTTAGCATCTTCACTTTGCAATCTTCGTTAGAAATCACTGCTGCAATCAAACAATGAAATCATTAATCCTTTTGCTACTATAGCATACCTCCAAACCTACAAAAAAAATGTCTTCTTGGTCTCTTTTAGCCTTCTTTCAGTTGAAGCTCTCAAACTCCCTTCACATGGACTTCAAGTTATCTCCCAAAATGTAAAGCTTGCTAGCTCCCAAAAACATGGGCTTCTATGCAAATAGAAATTTGCAACAATGGAGTCTTCAAATCCTCTCTTCAATCTGGCAACATCTCCCCATCTCACCTACAAAAAACTCCAAAGCCATCTTCTCAAATGAAAAGGCATGAATTTATAGATTTGTGAATGAGAAGAACCACTATGATTTTCCAAAACCACAAGCAAAACATCTCCTTGGAAAACTCACGCCACATTTGGATAAATAATTATAAAATAATAAAATTACTCACTACTCACATGGCCTTCACATGAGCACCTAAACCATTGCCAATCCAATTTGTTCAATCTGGTGTGCTTCATTATTCTTTGATGGCTCCATGAAAAAACATGCACCAACGTGCAAACTTGGGCACCCCAACATGCAAGAGAATGCAAATAATACAAATCAACATGTAAGGACATGCATACAAAGTGGTCCCCACCAAGAAATGGGATGCCCCAAAAATAATATTCCCCCTCTCATGGCTTTGTAACATTTATCAAATTAAATTCCCATCAAAATTACAATTACAGACTCACATAGGAAATATTTTAATATTTGGAAATTTAAAATACTTAATTTCCCACACAACATTAACCCACATAAGCACTTATTGAAAATTAAAAAAAAGGAAATTAATTTTGGGTGATGCAAGATTGCTCTTACACCTTGGATGCTCTTGCATCAAACACCCAAGGGATAATTTTTTTTTGTGAAAATGGATTCACAAAATGGAGTTGAGTGGTAGTACCACCCTTTCGGATTGCAAGCAATCCTCAAAAAACTCCATCACTGAATTTGGTATTTGCAATTGGTTCTTCTTTCTCTTCTTCCAACACTTAGCTAGAATACACAACCTTCTCCCCTGACAACTCTGCACTTTACTCCTCTTCCTCGATGTGGAATTAGCTCCACCATAACCCGACTGCCTCCTCCAAATGTATCTCACATTCTCATCTGATCTTGTGGGTTCAACCCATCATAAACTGACCACCTCCACCAAGTTCCTCTCACATCATCATCTACAACCTCTATGCACAAATACATAACATTTGTACATCCATTTGCAACTACAACTTCATTTTCCACTACTGTAATCTCTTCTTTAAATGGTAAATAAGTATCACTTCTAAACTCAAAATTAGAATTTATCTTATCCTTCTTTTCTACTCTAACATCATCTTCTTCATCTTCAAAACCCTCCATTTCTTCCCCTTTCTCTTTCTTCCTGGTGCAGTGGCAGTTTTTCTTTTTTCCCTCTTATGCTCCCTACTTGCCTTTCCTTGTTTTTTAGAAACTTAAAAAAAAATCTCAATATTCGATTCTTGGTCAACTTTTTTAGGGATCTCCATATGATTGGCCACAATGGACAAGTTTTCTAATTGATTGACAAGACTAGTGGCAACCTTCTTACCCTTCTTATCACATGGAGACTCAAGACTAGATTCTTTTGAACAGTCCTCAGGAAAAAATTGTTTCCTCCTAATTGTTTTACCAGATGATCCTGAGGCTTTAGAGGACTTACCATTAGAAGTGCCAATTTCTTTAATGCTTAAGGGGTTCCTAGGTGACTTCCTAGTGGTTTGTTTCTTTAGACTGGGTTCATGACTTTCCTCAGGACTTCCTTTAGGTGTGAGAGGGATTTTCTCTTCCTCTTCAGAATCTTCAGGGGAGGATTTATTTGAGGGATCTTTAGAGTTATCAAAGATAGTATCATCATTTAGATTGACAAATGTGTCCCATTCACCTGGGGGAGAAATCTTTTTGAGAGCATCAATGACTAGCAACTGAATTAGACCATGATGTGCTAAGGAATTCATTTTTCCTATTTGAACAACTTTACTCATTCTATATAGAGAACAATGTAGAAAATAGGGCACATTTACACTTTGATTCCACCTTAAATGTGTTAACAATCTAAAATGATGAGCGTATGCATAGACATACCTTCCCTCACAAGTGATATACTAAATTACAAACTTGGAATCCTCATTCCAAATATCTAGTAATGAACCCAATTTAGTTCCTTGTCCCTGCACAATTTCCACTGACTCGCCCTTCCTTAGAAATGTCGTGTGTAGAGGTTTCAAGTATGTTACCTTTTTCAAACCACTAGGGAAATAATTATCGCTTGTTGAAGGAAAGCTTGTGACATTGCACACCAAAGCAATAGTAATAGGAAATTCTAGTCCTCACACATAAACCTTTCTTCCATCGAAACCTAGAGAAAATTCCTGAGCAACCTTTTTATTGAAACCCCTTAACCTCTTGAAATGCACATCCCATTTGGCCTCTTTGAAAACTGCATAAACTTCCTTATCTCCACGAGCCCGCAACTCCTCCACTGAGGTCGGTTCATAACGAGGTCGCCTATCCTTCACCATGGGAAATCCTTTCCAGGGAGTGCAACAGTAGCTAAATAGGTTTCAATAGCAAATGATTGTAATAGTAACAACAAAAGAAAACTTACCTAGAAGAAAAACAAGAGTGGTTTTACCAAACCAGGGAAAAAGGATTTTAATTTTAGTAATCATGATAGGTGGGGTTGGATTTATGGCGAAAGACGTGGGCCAATACGGTGAATCCAAGTGAATTAAAGTTACTATTATGAAGGAGGGTGGAAAAAATTGAGAAGATGGCAGATGATAGCAATAAAATAATTTAATAAGACAAGTTTACCAGGCTTACCCCTAGCTTAATGATGGACCATCCATGGGGCATATCACCATTCATCACAAGAAATAATAGCATTGAAAGAAAATGTAAATAAAAATATATTTTTTAAAAGGTATTGCTACCGATGCAAAGCACCAGTTAGTTCATGTCGTATGGAGTCAAGGTGGCAATCATGAACTGCTAGAAAAAAATATCTAGCCATCATGAAAATCCAAGCAAAGAATTGGACACATGAGAAATGACATGCGGTCATTAATAGTGAAAAATGTCAATGAGACGGAAGCATCGTACTAGTGACAAGGTGGACATCAAAGCACCAAAGTGACATCACAATTGGCAGTGAGGAGGAAAGGACTCCAGACAAAAAGGAAGTTCCTACCCGAAGGGTGCTAGTAACGTCAAAAAATAGTGCCAAGCAACAATGCCGATGAGACAAATGGTCCTACCTAGAAAATGAATAGGAATTGAGGCAAGCAATCTAGAGCAAGAAGTGATGAAAAAGGAAGGCCAAAAGGATATTGGGTAGGAGTAACACCGTTCTTGTCACACCATAGAATAGGTAGCAACAGGAAGACCGACCTTTCTTTAGGTTCCTAGCATAGGAGTGACATCAGCCTGGTGTTTTCACTTTCTATCTTTCTTTCTTTCTTTTTTTGATGATAGACCGCTAGTGACCTACTTTTCACCCTATCACTGCCTAGAGGCACCAAAAAACTGATTTTCACCCCTAAGACTATTAAACAACTAACGCTTGCCAGGAACTGATTTTCAAATGTTAACTGGCCAACAACACTTGAAGGTTTTCACTGTTGGATCTTTTATTGCTTTTTTTTTAACAACATTAGTCAGAAGAAGTGAGAGGAATAGGGGTCAGTTCCTCCATCATAGTACAGGAAAATGATTCCTTCAAAAGGGGCCATTTGTAGAGCTTCAAACGATGCCCATTGACAAGAAGAGTCGTGCATTTAGAATCCACAGTACATAGTTGAACAACACTGTTATCATACACTATCTGAATTTTATAGGGACCAAGCCAACAAGTGTGGAAATTCCCTTTAAAGTCCTGAAACCGAGATTCATAGAGTAATGCCCAATCCCCTGGTTGAAATTTCCATGAGAAAATGAAGCGATCATTCCAATGTGTTCTCTACTTTTGTAAAACTTCTGTATGGAAAAGAGCCTCCAGACTCATTTCATCGAGTGAGTGGAGTTGAGAGAGTCTCTCCTTATGTGCTTCATTGAGACTCATTCCAAGTTGAAGGGCAGTGCGTAGAGTCTTCACTTCAAATTCAATTGGCAAGACAACCTTCTTGCCATAAACTAGCTCATATGGTGTCAGCCCTATGGTTGTCTTCCAGGTTGTGTGATATGTCTATATTGCTTTAGGAAGTCTTTCTGCTTAGTCTTTCTTGTGCAACGCTATTGTCTTTGTGAGAATATTTTCTAGTTCTTAGTTGGTTACTTCCACTTTCCCATTGGCTTGCGGATGATATGGGGAATACTTTTGATGCTTAATTTCATATTGTCGTACCAATGTTGGAATCAAGTCGGAGGTGAACTGTGCTCCCTAGTCTATGACAATTTTGTGAGGCACACCATACTTGGTAATGTTGATGGGTATTTTTTCACTTTCTCAACATAGGCAGCACACAAGTGCATTACCTCTCTTGAAAGACAACTTCCTACAAACAATTTGTAGAAAATTATCCCAAGGTCTCTCAGGTGTTAGGTCATGACTTGCAAAAACAACTCAGTTGTTTGATGTGATTTGCTGGTAATCACAAGGGGCATGGACAATTTGCTAAGTGGGATAGAGATTGGATCTTCAAATGGAGTCTATGAGATTTTGAAAGTGATGGGAAATGCTGCAAGTTCAAAACAACAATCTAAAACTCCATACTTGACATCAAATTTAGCTTTATTATGATGCTAGAACTTTTCCTTAACTACTATTTTGCAAGAAAAGTCAAAAGGGAAAGGATAGGTAGGAATTGCTAGACCTATGACTATTGATGAATAGTGATAATGGAGGATTCTACAATGGACAACCTTCCTAAAACTAAGTTCCATTTAACCAAATCAGTTAACAGTCTCATGAAACTAGTGCTATCTTCTAAGGTCTGTAGATATTCAACCATTCATTCACCATAAAGCATGAATAAAAGATGAATTTTAAGTGTAGCAATGGGTTAATGTTCAAACTAGCTTTACACTACTATTCATCATCAATAAACAACAAAAAGCATGAAAAAGAAAGGAATCAACACAACAACATTCTTCACCATCAATGAACAACATATACTAAACTACTAAAAGCTACTAAAATTACTTAGAACAACAAAATAAATCAATCTAAATCTATCAACTTTGAGAGGATGAATCATGCAACATGTGAGAAACTTAAGAATCCATCAAAGCAATGAAATTCTATTAAAATTTTCGCAACATGCCTTTACACAACAACTCAACTCTCTCTTTGAAAATGAGAGGAGACCCCTATTTATAGTTTTTCAAAAGTGAAATGAATGGCCAGGATTTACTCTCATTGTGTGGAAAATATTCATTTTACATTAGGGTTTCACCTACCCCCAAAATTTATCAATATAAAATACAACATTTGTTTCATTCCTATTATGTCCTATACTGGCTTTGGCACTATAGCAATTTTTTCCTATAGTGGCTACTCTCCTTTTTCTGCTACACTATCAGGAACTCATCATCTATCATTGGCTTCCTTGCATCCCTTTGAAGAGTGGCATACTCCACAAATTTTCCAATCAATGGTTGGAACTTGTCGCACTACATGATGTTGGATTGGAGATTCTGAAAGGTTAGTGTTTTTGAATCTCTCTGTGACCTATTCCCAATGTTTTGTGTACTTAGGCATGTCCTTGATGACCTATTTTGATCGGGAGAATGCCCTTTCTATGAAGTCCATAAAACCTTGTGACAATACATTAGCTGCCCCCTATTCCATCTTCTTGTGGAAGAGTGGCTTAATCTTTTCAAGGTCCAATTCAAGGGTAGGCATGTCATAATCCATCAACATCTTGAGGTAGTCTTCATTGTCAGCTCGATGTTGTACAACCCATTGGACGTCAAGCTCAACATCTTGCAAGAATCTTTCCAAGACCTCCTTTCTATGATCGTGGCCCATTCGCTAGATTTCCACCAACTAATGATCATCCTTAACAAGTTCTAGTTCCTTTTCCCATATCTTTTCAGGCAGCTTAAAGATGCTCTCAACCTTAGGATATGTAATCCTATATAGCTCAGTGAATCTATGGCACGTACTTTCAATGTCCCC
Source organism: Sequoia sempervirens (assembly GCA_007258455.2). NCBI lineage: Eukaryota > Viridiplantae > Streptophyta > Pinopsida > Cupressales > Cupressaceae > Sequoia > Sequoia sempervirens. Next base: position 72,392 of record VDFB02275709.1, read on the forward strand.
CAAATTTTTTTGTAAATCTTGAAACTTATTGACCATCTAAGTAGTGTGTCGAATGCCCATGTCACCATTGTATGGCATGCGTCGGAACCAAAGCTGTAGTAGCCTTGGTCCAATTTTTCATCTTCTCCATCTTCGTGAGTTCATCTTGGGAGAGAAGCGGGGGTGTAGAGGACGTCGTTGGAGCCTCTTCCTCAAGGGAAGTCCACTGTTGAATATATGCAAAGAGATCTGCCACCCGTACCTTCAATTCCTCCTTAGAGGATTGATCCTTGTTCATCTGCTGCATAATCGTGGCTACTAACCCTTGGAATTCATCAATTTTCTACTCTCTTGTTGCAAGGCCCAAGTTGATGGTAGAAATTTTATAGCTAATCCCCTCACCTTTGTCTATCATTGGGGTAGAAATCTATACTGTCCTTGATCCAGATGCATCAACTATGATGTGACAGTGGACTCTTAGCTTCTTCTTTTTCTTTTTCTTGGTCTGTGTTCTAGCTAGGATAGCCTCAAGTTAGGCCTTTGGGTCAACAGGAGCATGGGCTTTCTTTTGCAATTGCCTCTCTAGCCAGTCAGGCATCTGAGTCTCCCCTTTTGGTGATTCATGATCACCTTACTCTCTTTGCAGATGTTGGAGTTGTCTCTCCTCATGGCCTAGGGCTTCTCATTTGGTTCTTTCCTCTTCTTCATTTGAGTCTTCAATATGTATAAAATTTTCCTTTTCCAACTCAGCCATGGTTACATTTTCTTCAGTGATGCCTTCTTTCTGGGACACTTTTTCTTCTTCCTATTTGAGCTCTATGTGATGCTCAGGTTCGGGGCTCTTTTGTGGCACATCTTCTTTTTCTTCTTCTTTCTCTCCTCCTCTTTCCAGAGGTACTTCCTCTTCTTGGACAATGCCCTGGTCTTGGCCAACTAGTGGAGGCTCTTCAACTATCTCCACATTAACATTAGTGTATTCTTTCTCTTTTGAAGGTTACCTTTTAGGTTCAGTCTCTTCCCCTATATCCTTAAACTGTTGGGATAACTCTTCTCCAAGCTCTTGATCTGAGGTCTCTATGATATATTTGGTGTCAAGGGCCTTGGTTTCCTCTTTCGAAGAGTGTGACCTTTCTTCATCCATCGCCACCTTCTCAATACTTATTTTCATTCTGCCCTCTGGATGCTTGAAGTCATCAGGTTCTTCAACTATGCCCTTAGCTACCTCCCTTTGGCATTTCTCCATTTCTTCGAATATCTACATGGTGGCCTCCATTTTTTGGTGGCTCTATAAGTGGTGGACAAATTGGTAGGCCAACAACAATTTGAGCCATCACAGCTTGGATAGTGGGATTTAGTATCATCCTAGAGAGCTCAGCGGGTATTCCTTGCATATACTTGGCAAAGGCTTCTTGTAAGGTGAGAGGAGGCATAGCGGTAGTGGCAACCGAAGGCATTGCAACAGAAAGAGTGGGAAACAAAGGAGGCAGTGAGGCAGATGATAGCGGGGAGGTTGTGGCCAAGGAGGAGTCAAGCACCATAATTAGGGCCATTGGTGAGGTAGAAGCGAGGTGGACTTAGATGTCCATAGGGGGCAAAGAGGAAACAGGGAGTGCCCAAGATGTTGGAGGTGGAGGAGTGGCAAAGATGATGGTAATGGCAGGAGTAGAGGTAGTAGGTGGTGATTGTGGTCGTTTAACCTCTTCTTCTCCCTCATGTTGTGGATCTTCCTCAATGGTGGGAATTCCACTAAATCCTCCTAATTTCTTGGCCTTCTTTGAGGATTCTCCCTCAACATCCTTCCATGTATATACCTTGTGTTTTGGTTGGCGCTTCAACACATCCTTTCTTTTCCTTGACCTTGTTGCTAGAGGAGATTTGGGAGCCTCTTATGTTGGGGTAGTAGCTTCTCTACTATTAGTTTCAATTTTGAGCTCACCATAGGTCAACTCGGCACCTTGTAACTTAAGTTGGGTGATTTGGGCATCTACCCACTACCTTGTTCTAATTTCCACCGGCTGAGTTAAAATATAGAGGTCATTGACCTCTTCTTCATCCCAATCTATGATTGGCAGTGGTAGATTGGCCACAACATCAAATATTTCATCAAGGATGGTGTCCTCCTCTTCCACAATCTGATCAGGCACCAGGAACAATTTAATTGACCACACAAATTGGGTCGTCATCCACATTTAGTGCCTCATTCATACTTCCATTTCATCTTTACAGTTAGCCCAAAAATATTCAATATGGGGGCAATGGGCATACTATTTTCCAACTAGCTTCTTCAACTTCCCATAGAGTTCCCACCCTCCTTGGGTTGTGTAGAGGTCCAAATGGTATTCCATTATCTCTTTTTTTGAATATTTTGTGCATTGGGTAGTAGGGATGGCATACATTCCTTGCTTGAAAGTGCGGGGATATGGGATTCCCACTCGACGCTTATCACTGAATAGAGTATGGGAATTTTGCAGCTATCTAGATACGTCCAATATAATCATCTAGTCATTGGGGTATTGGGACAACTTGTAGGGTCTTTCATAGAAACCTTCTATTTTGATGTACGTGAACTTCGGGAACTATATGAATAGGTACCCGAAGCGCTGGATGAAGGCCTAAGCACTATGTGAGACTCTTCTCACAGGGTCTCCTCCAAGAGGTCTGATAATATGCCCAATGAAGGCATCATTCACCCTTTGGTATTCCCTCTTGAAGTTTCTGTATAGCAACTGCATGTAGCAGTCATACACCTTGAGTTCCCCTCGCTTTGGATTAGGATTGTTGGCAACGAAGAGGCCCCTATACAGGAATGGTTTAGCTAGGAGGTATACCAAATAAGAGGTCATGTAAAATTGGGATGTACTTTTCACATTCATGAGCTGGTTGTGTAAGTTATCACTAATGATCTTAGCCCAGTGGAACTTGGTTTTTCCTCAAATGATATCCTCAATAAAGTAGAACATCCATTCTTGAAAGAAGGATGTGGTGGGGAGGCCCATTACTCTACTTAGTAGGGTAACCAGATCATGGTATTCCTCATAAAAGTCACTCTTGAACAACTCTTGTGGTACCATAGCGGCTCTACCCCTCTTTTGCTTCAACCAATATTGGTTGATCAGCTTCTTGCACCCTAGAAGGTCCACTTTCTGCATGTTCTTGATGTATCCCTTCTCAGTTTCTTCCATGGGATCGAATGTAGAGATGTGGAAAGTTTGGCCTATGGACTTGGTTGAAAAATCTGCCAATACTCTATTGACATGATCTATAATTTTCCTGTTGTTGTGGTAGGCTTCCCGACACATCATTACGAGTTCTAGAGCTACAAGTGCAAGTGGGAAGTTGGTTGCTTTGGTGAGGCCACTCTTTCTAATCTTTCAGGCATTTTCAGTCGTAGGGTTGATGATGACCCTGCATCAAAATTCATCAATATCAACATGCGCAAGTTTGGTGTCTAACACAATATCCCATGAGGAGGTGACTTTGGAGGTGCAATCCACCTCATGAAATTGGTACTTCATTTGATCTTTTTCTTCTTTTCCCCTTGGTGCTTTGGTAGACTTCTTTCCTTTTTTCTTCTTTGTAGACTTCTCTGATGGTCTTCCTAAAAATTCCATAAATCCTACAAACAAAGTTGTCGTAAGCACATTCTCATAAAAATAAAGGGGAGCATTAGTCAAATCCTGCAAAACAAGGGTTAGATCTATCCATGCATCATCAAAATATCATAAAATTCATTGAAATTCATTGTTTGGAGCTCATTTGGGCCAACTGCAAGAATGCAGGCCTAAGGATGTGGGTTTCCCTAAGCTGGAGGCCATTAGGAGTAGCTAGAAATAGAATGACACTAGAGCCATGGTGGCCCACAGACAGCCACCCACACTTAGAAGCACTGGAAGTTTAGGGGCTAGGATCTCCAACAAGGCATTCAAAACATTGGGAAATCAACCATGATGTCTCTGGAGGCTTGCAATTGGTCATCTTGTCTATACAGGTGTAAGGGATGCAGAAGCGGGGGACACCACAGACGTTCATAGCTTCACCATTGAAAAATGGTTGCACAAGGCAGAAATCCACAATAGGAATCTCGCACAATAGGGTTTGCAAGTGGCTTGGATGGTTTGGCTTGATTCCTCTTTAGGTTTGATCATTTTGGAGTTTGTAGGTAGGGACCAATGGAAGGCCATCGAGAGATGGCCATTTGGAGATGGCAATGATGAAACAGTGAACTACAGAAGGTGGTCTACACTGGAGGGTCCTCCAAATAATTTAGTCTCGACTGTATCACATTGAAAGAATGCAAACGATAAAGGGGAACTCAGGCTCCGCAATTCAGGTGGAAGGTAAGGTATGGCTGTTAGCGAATGGTGTCCAAGCGACAATGGGTTGCAAATGGTGGCTCGCAAGGGACTGTCGACGAAGCACATAAACTTAGTCATTTTATGCTAAAGGGCTTGAGGGGAGATGACAAGGTTGGAGTCTATAGGGCAAACAAACACGGTAGATCGACAGTTTCAGGATGGAAGAGATGGTAGGGCGGTCCACAGACAAACCCTCACAAGGTTCAACCCACGTAAAGCATGGATTTAGCATTTTCGTTTGAAAGTTTGAGGAGGCTCTAAGTGCCGCGAGGTCCACAGGGTAGGGAGAAGCAATCATTTCGCTGTTTATGATGGTCATTGGAAATGATAGCGAAAGAAAGTCATTGACCTGCACTAATCTACCCATAAGGGGGACTTGGTTGTTTTAAAATCTTTGTAGGGGTAGCATCAGAATTAGTAGAATCCACAAGGCAGGTTGTTGGTAAAGGACGACCGTTCAAAAACAGCGGAAAAGTAGGTGCCGCCCACATGCGACGGCCCACAAAAGTGGACTTGCAATGGTTTCATGACCTCCCGTTTTCCTCTAAGTTTGGACCATGAGGATTCTGAGGGTGGTTATGGGATGGCGTCCGCCCATAGAGGAGGACCCCCACAGATGCAAAGGTCTTTCGATTTCATGCTTGAAGTTTATACTTTTTGAATGATGGGGCCAAGGGTGAAGGCAACAAGGGCCTCATTGTTTTGTTGAGGAATGACGGTGGTGGCGTCAAGTTCTGCAAGACTCAAAAGGGCAGCGTTTGAACAAGTTTGAAGGATTTCTCGGATGGGCAAGTGCAAAATTTCATGTTTAGTTGACTTTCCAGGGGAGTTTTAAAGTTTTCCTTAGGATTTTTAATGATTTCAAAAACTTAATTTAAGAAGACATTTTAAGTTTGACTGTGGCAGACGTACCTATAGATCCCGAAGAAATCGATTAAAGCCAAGTTTGAGATCATCCAAGAAGTCATGAGGGTGTGGAGGAGGCAATGACTATCTTAGGCTTTGACAAATTTTGACTTGGGTTGGTGAAGATGATAGGTCAGAAGTCCTATTTATAGGAAAATATGCATTTAAAACCTACATTAATTGCTCATACGATGGTCGGTGGGGTAGTTGGGCACGAATTTCTAAAGGACTGATGGTAGGAAAGTTGGAACTCGCAAGGTAGGAGGAACCCCAAACATTGTGATTCGACGAACAACGAAAGAGGACAGCCATGGAGGATGCAAGACCTACCATGCAAGTAGATGTCCCAGGTTGGCTGCCATGAAATAGCGAGGACAAGGCAGTGACACACAAGGGGATACTCGCAAGGGTAGACTCGCAGGAGCCAAAGGATGCTAGTGCTAAAGCTTAAGGGAAACCTACCAAGGAAACCCTTCAAGGACTAAGGACTTGGAAATTTCTTGGGTGGTGAACTTTGGTCAAATGAAGATGGTGACTTGAAGGTGCTATGACCACTTGGGGCTAAAAATTTAGTGGCATACAAAATGAGGGAAAAGAAAAAATGGGCTAATGAAGGAAAAAAAGAGGGTCCTCATCCTGAATGAGGTGTGTGTGCTATAACCACAATAGGTAAAAATCTTAGAATACAAGAAGTTACCAACCTTAGTATCCCTAGCATGCTTTAAGGCTACTACCTCTACCCATTTAGTGACATAATCTGTACAAACCAAGATATATTCCTTATTTTGAGGAGGATTAATGGGCCTTACAAAATCTAACCCCCATTTTTCAAATGTTTCTATGGATAACTGAGGATGTAAAACCATTTCATTAAAGCGGGTAGGCTACTACATACGTTGACATTTGTCACAATGTTCAACATAACACTTATTGTCCTTATGAAGTGTGGGCCAATAATAACTAATGGTTAAGATCTTCTAGGCGGTCTTATGACCTACAAAATGTCCTATGCAAGGTTTTGTGTGGCATGCACACATAATGTCGAAGACATATTCTTCAGGCACGCACTGATGCATGATATTTTTGAGAGAGCATCCCCTTAATCCACATGTAATCACCATTGTGTCCTACCGGCTTTCAACATTCCCTTGGAGAGAAATGACGTGGGAGCCTACAAGTAACCAAGTAGTTTTCCATGTCAACATACCATGGACTTTTTGTTGATATAGCAAAAAGATGTTTGTCTGGAAAGGTGTCATCAACTAGAGTTGGCTCATCTTCATGTTGCAATCTGGAGAGAAAATTGGCCACCACATTCTCTCATCCAAGTTTTTCAAGGATGGTAATATCGAACTCCTGCAAAAGAAGTAACCACCGAATCACTCACCCTATAATTATAGGTTTGTTCATCAAGAATCTAATGGTAGAATGATCCATATGTATAAAGATTTTATATCTAGTGATATAATGGCAAAATTTATTTATTGCATAAACTACAACCAAAAACTCTTTTTCATTAATAGTATAATTTACCTCTACACTGGAAAAATTCTTACTGATATAATAAATAGAGTAAAAGAGAGAATCTTCCTTTTTTCCAAGTACAACTCCCATTGAAGTGTCCTATGCGTCGGTATGTATGTGAAATGATAGTTCCCAATTTGGTCCTCATAGTACAGGTGTCGTAATGAGTTTACCTTTGATTTCTTTGAAAGCTTGCTGAAATTCTGATGTCCATGAGAAATCTGCATCCTTTCCTAGCAACAAAGATAAGGGTGAGGCAATCTTGTTGAAATTTTGAATAAACCTGCGATAATAGCTAGCGTGTCCTAGGAAACTACGTACATCCTTTGGAAAATTTGGCACATGAAAATCTTGAATAATCTTGATCTTTTTTGACCTACCTCAGTTCCTTTTTTAGAAATATAATGACTCATCACAATACCTTTAGTCATTAAGATATGATATTTTTCATGACTTAAGGAAAGATTAGTATCAATACATCATTTAAGTACTTTCTCAATATTTTCCTTAGCTTCATCATATGTGTTACCATAAATAGTAAAGTCATCCATATACACTTCTACACAATCATGGATTAAATCAACAAAAATACTTAGAACAACTCGTTGGAAGGTAGTGGGTGCATTACACAGTCCGAAAGGTAAGACATTATAGGAAAATGTTCCCCAGGGGCAGGTAAAAGTAGTTTTGTGTTGGTCTTCTGGGGTAATGCAGATTTGGTTATACCCACTGAACCCATCAAGAAAGGAAAAGAACTTTTTCCCCAGCCAAGGTGTCTAAGACTTGGTCAATGAAAGGAAGTGGGAAATGATCTTATTTGGTGGCTTTGTTAAGGGCCCTATAATTGACACATATTTTCCACTTTTCGTTCTTTTTAGGTACTACTACAAGTAGGGACACCCATTGGCTATCTGATATAGGGTAGCTAAATCCTACATTGAGCAACTTTTGAAGTTCTTCCTTAACTATTTCTTGTAAAGTTGGGATCAACCTTCTTTGGGGTTGTTGTACAGGTCTACTCCCTTTCTCTATATAGATATGGTGTGTACAAGTAGCGGGATGAATACCTCTCATATATTGATAGTCTCGAGCAAAGGCTTCTTTGTGGGCACACAACATCTCAATCAGTTCTTTCAATTGGCAGTCATTCAAACTAGGATTGATGTTAAGTGTTTTACTAAGTAAGATTTTAGTAACTTGGGACTATACAGGGGTATCTACTACAAGTAGTTGTGATTTAGATGAAGATGGGTCAATATCTCTAGAAATAAAAAATGGATTGCATATACAATCATGTGGTAATAATTGATGCAAAGTAATAAAGTGGTGAACAGATTGTGAACTACCTACTAATGGAAAATTTCCAAATGAGCAATTATCACTTATGCCCATAGTAAAAATCATTGTCTCAAGATCATATCAACTAAATAATTTTTTTGCAATAAATGATTAATAACAATGTCTTATGAAACATCTTCAAATTCCCTACTTCGATCTATTGTCAAAACAGGTAAAGAATCCTCTAAGTTGTTATTGATCCATACAGGATCCTCTGTTTCCAACAATGGTTGCATTGGAGGGTACAATGTTAACTACTTCATTTTCTCCCTATTTGAAATCACCATGTTCCCAGACCTGTAATCAATAAAAGCATTAGCAAAAACTAACCAAGGTCTACCTAAAATTAAGGGATATCCCCTTAGCTTAATCTTTGGCTACAAAATCATAAAATCTATTGGGTACTCCCAAGACTTAATAGAAATAATGATATCTTCTATCGTACCTTTTGGTTTCACGAGGGAACAATCAACCATTTGTAAGACCATTTGAGTAGGTATTAGACCTTGAAGGGCCAACCTCTCCTTAGTCTCATTAGTCATTACATTTATAGCTGCTCCTAGATCCACAAGTGTATTTGGAATGATTATATCACCGATCGGCATACCTTAATCATTGGGCTTCTGAGATCCACATACTTAGGGATTGAGATCTTTCCTAACATCAAGTCTGCAATTTGTCCAATGACTTGGATTGTCTTAGGGTCTTGCTTCTTTTGTTGTTTCCTCCCACAAATTTCTTTAACTGCTTTGGTGTACATAGGAATATCTCGAATAGCCTGCAACAAAGGAATCTTAATACTAACATTGCATAACTCATTCATAAAATCAAAATTAGATTGAAATGTTTCTTGTTACTTTGGTTGCTCTTGAAACCTATCTGGAAATGAAGGCTTTGGTTTCTCTTCTTCGGGCTCAAATGGATGGTCTTCAACTTCGATGATGGTTGGTCCTTGAAGGTTCTTCCCTGACCTTAGGTTTACACTGTCAATCTCCAATGCATTGACAAGATAAGTCGGGAACCCTGTCACTTCATTATTATAAATTGGTTGAGTCAAGTTATTGTTTGGATTGGGTGTCGGTTGTGTGAGAATTGATGTGGGTTTTGGTGGTTGGGTTGAATTGGAGGGTTGATTAGATGATGAGATAGGTGGTAAGAGTTGTTGGGATTGTTGATGTGGGTTTACTATTGGAGGTGGTGGATACAAAGGAAATGACTAATATTGTGGGTAGGGTGGTGGTGGTGTTCACCATGCTTTCCATGATTGTGGAGTAGGCAGATATTGTTGTGACCATCGGGGGTAGTATGGTGGGTGTTGCCAATTTCCATACCATCTAGACTAGTTTGGGAAGGAATTTTGTCGAAAAGTATTTTGGGGTGCAACTTGGTAATCAAGTGGGGGCATTGCTCTTGGTTTCCACGGTCTTCTTTGGGCCATAAAGTAAACAAGCTCATCTATGTAGTCTACCTCAATCATCCCTGTAGGAAGAGGTTTTAGAGTAGCATCCCTACTAATGTCCTTTAAAGAAGATATATGTGTTCTATTATATAGACACTCCTCACCACTGTGCTTCTTTTGACAAACAAAGCAAAAGATAGCTAAGGCTTTTTCAGCCTCCTCCTCTTTTCTTTGTGTATATAGAGTGTCTATCTGTTTACCCATATGACTTAAAAAATTAGTCTTAAGGTCTTCAAGTAGATTACCTATCTCATGTTTGGTAATACTTGTTAAAGTTCCCATAGAATACAACTTGCTTGGATAGTTCCTTCCTGAGCATTGAGACCTTGAATAGTTCCTACAAATATCACATATATCATCAATGTCCATTTTTAGAAATATTCCCTTTACCTATTAAATTTAATTCTTCCATAACATCATCTCTTATGCCTCTAAGAAACAACATTTTAACAACATCCTCATTTATTCCCAATTGGCGAGATCGTTGGAGATTGAACATGAAGTGTTCAAGTTCGTTCTCTATGAACTCGTCTTCCTTTTGTGTCCTGTGGAAGATTTCATCCCAAACCTCCTTTGTTTTGCAATACTCTTGGTACTTGGTCAAGAATAATTCCTTCATGACTTCCCATGTCCTGATATTCCTGAGGTTCATGAACCAACACAGGGCTACATCCTTTAATGTGGCAGGGAACAGTTTGAGTTTCTACACGTCACTTTGATAATCATAGTTGTGACACAACACATCAAATTCAAACAAAAACATATCGGGATCCTCAATTGAAAGACCATGAAAAATAGGCAAAGCAGAATGAGGAATGTTCTTCATAGGTGCATCTTGTTCGAGATGTGTGATTGGAAACTCAAAGGTAATTGGATTATTGTTGGCCAATGCCCTATTATGATTGTTGTTGTTGTTGTTGTTGTTGGGATCCATGACATCTAGTGCCCAAGGGGTAAATTAGACTTTAAATGGCTCCTGGGATTTTGAGAATGGACCAACTTTCGGCTTGTAAGATTCTCGAAAAAAAATTCAACCTTTTTTTGCAATACTTTAGAAGAACTCAAACGGGTACCTACAGGTGTCTCAACAGTAGTAGACTCTATGATACACTTCTCGATATCGAGTTTGGGTAACTCTAAGGATTGTAATTTAGTTTTCAGTTACCTCCCTTAACTAATGATTTTGAATTTTTTTCTAAATTTTTTGATTGTATATTACTCCCTTTGTCCTTTTTAACAAATCTCCCTCTACTATCCCTATTATGATTCATGCACCTAAATGACTTACAACAAAGTAAACTAAGGGTAGCTATCCAAACAAGGTCGACTGTCGAGTTGACTTTCTCCTTAGCGCAATGCTCCTATCATAGTTCACTAGGCTGATAGGCCTTTACCACCATTCCCTAGAAACTACACCAAAATGATTGGATTAAATTGTGGTTGTTATCATGGGTAAAACTCTCCTTGTAATTCTATCTTGATTTGGGCTCGGATTAATCTTTCAAATTTCCTCAGTTTACTCAATTTCAATCCAAGCATGTAAGCTTGTGAATAGTGTTGCAGAAATCTACCTAAGGGCTAAAACTAGTGAACTAAGGGGGGATGAGTGCATCTACGAACTTGAATTGAAATGTGCACCTTTTTAACTTAAAACTCAAATCAAAACACACTTTTGAAAATGAATGGAATTTTCCACCCTTAATCCAACACACACTTCTATTTAATGCTATCAAAACCAGTATCCTAGAATTGTACAATAAACTTTTAATTCTAAATTAAGATTGATTTTGCTGCCCCTACTTCCTGGCAAAAATTGAGACAAGAAGTCTGCTGGGAACTGTGATAGGAATTACAGTAAATTATAACAGAAATGTGATAGAAAAATAATAAAGTGTTTTGTCGAAATAATATGCTACCAAAAATGACTTCTAATATGTATGAATCAAATCTTTAAGCCCATAATGATTTGACAACGATCTGAGTAAATAAAGAAACCAATCATGATTTTGAATAATCAATATCATGTACAAAAAACTGAATTCCACAACATTGTAGATAATTGACTTGTATTCAAAAAGGAAATAAATTTGAAATCAAACCACACATTAAATTACCACACTAGAAATCATGAACAAATCATCAATTGATGTAAGGAATGGGCCCTACCTCCTTGGCTGATTGATGATAGAGGTACTAACATGCTCTTCTAATTTAGCTCAAACATATGCGCATACAACAAAATTCAAATAATTTTTGATTAGCAAGATAATATTATATTAATGGCTATGTATGAACTCTCTAGGTTGATACATATTTATACTAAAGCAAGTACCGATAAGTTCACATGGTTTGTTTATGGCCTATGAAAAAAAAACCATTGAGTTCGATAAACAAAAAAATATACAAGTTTGATAAAAACTATTTGTTGTACCCCAAATTAAATTTTTTGCTACACTTAAGCATTTTGAAGAAATGGTCAAAAGTCTTGTTAAAACTATAAAAAAAGGTCAAAATTGGGAATTTGCATATCTTGCATGAGGGCCAAAAACTCAAAATTTTCAAAATCTGATGATTTGGGTCTGCTTAGAATGACCAGGTCTACAAAACCCAGATCTCAGTTTTTTGGCCCTAAATTTTACGAAAATTTCTATTTTAAGGAACTTTCTAAAAATAGAACTTTTTTTGGGTTTCTTTCGAAATGGATGTTGGCAAAATTTTCTAAAAATAGAAAATTTGGATTCTAGGGTTCAAACTAATTTTGATTGGTCAAAAATACTTCCTCATCAGGTTGGTGCAGTTAGAATCATCAAAAGATCAGTTTTTCCCTAGTGGGTCTATTCTACTTTTTCAAAAGATTTCTGAGGAGCCCCAAGGCCATTAATGGAGGACAATCAGCTACTAGGTGTCAAATTCAAAAATTTAACCACTGAATGAAGAATGGAGAATGGGAGTTGTGAAAGTTGGAAAATGCAAAATTTTGGCTAAGTCTGGAAACTTCAAGCACCCCAACTTAGCCTAGGCGCCTAGATGCTCATGCCTTAGAAAATTTTTCATCTCTAGCAAGCGAGGCAAAGGAAAGCACGTTGAACAAAGGAGAAAGTAGAAAATTGAAAAATAAAAACTAAAAAGTCTATCAGCCTTGGGCACCCCAGAAGGAGATAGGCACTCAACTTTTTAGGAGGTTAGCTAATAGAATTAGGGTTTGTGCTCTAAGACAATGTTGCTTAGAATCTTCTCAGCTCCGCAGTGAATCCATCAACACGGTCATCTGATTAAGCAGTCATTTAGAATTCACGATCAAATAAATAGGTCTCAACCAAGAAGCAAAATGCAAATCATGAAATCATCAGAAAACATTCTAAGTCTAGAGAACTTAGGTGCCCTAAGAGAAGATAGGCACCTAGGGTTTTGGAGGCCCAAATCCAATAGTTAGGACTTGCAAATATGCTTAATCTCTTCAGAATTCTTCCATCTTTGTAGTGAATATCTTGGCATGATCATCGGATTCGTCAGCTACTGGAAAACTCAGGATGAACAAAAGGCATAACATGAGGTCTCAAGCTTCAAGGTTGAAAACTAGAGAAAAAAGACTAAGGCTGGAGATCTTGGGCACCCTAGAAGGAAATAGGCACCCAAGCTTTTGGGGCATCAAATGGATGAATTTGCAGTCATAGCCTCTAGCATGACTTCTTTAGTCTTGATCAGGCTTTCCAACACAACTGTCAGAGATCCATCAGAGTTGACAAGCATCAGCTATCACCAACTGATTAGAGGGGTGAAACCATGGAAAATGTCAGAAGTCAGAAGCAAGGTGAAAATCACAGAAAATAAACTAACTCTGGAGGAGTTGGGTACCCAAGCTAGCCAGGGGTGCCAAAGATTTTGAGGCCCCAAATTTAGTTTTTAGAGGATGCAGCCTCTAGAGAACCCCCTTCAGAATTTATCAGGCTATCCAACAACCTCAGTCAATAGTTTGGCAAACTCCCGAATCATCCAGAATTGCAAAAGCAGAAGATCAAGGAAAGAAAGCAAAACTTGAAGAACATAAAAATGGCTGGTAAGCTTAGGCGCCCTAGGTAGCCAGGGGCACCCAACATTTTGAGGGGTTAGATGAAGTTTTTATGAAAAGTTGCCTCCAAACAAACTTCGTCAAATTCGCCTAAGCTTTGCAATGGATGATTCTGCTAGATCATGGGATTCACCGAGTTTTTAGAAATCAATGTTAAATTGGGGTCAAAACACAAGCAAAAGTTGAAAATGAGGAAAAAATGTCTAAGTCTTCGAAGGGGCCCAAGGCTCAATGCCTTAGTCAAATTTTCCAAGTTTTATCTTTCAACATTAGAAAGTGTCCAAGTTCAATGCACCTACTCAGGATTGGCATCAAGAAGTTTTAAAGCAAAAAAGAAAGCATATTTTCTCAAACCTCAACTTATTTGAGACGTCCTTGCCTTCTGTTATTCACTTTTTGCAGGTTGGTGCCCAAAGAAAGAAGATTTTATCTTTTCTTTCAACAAATATTTGAAGACCCAAATGACAGGATTTTTCGGTGTTCTTCATGGTTTTGAGATCAATGAGCAAAGAGGAACACTTTTTCATGCTCGAAACTTCTAGGGCGTTGCTTTTTCAAAACAACCACTCCACTTTTCCTTCTGATCACATGGGTCTCTTTGCTTTTTCATCCTCTTGAACATTGGGAAATTTTTCCCTCTTCTAGAAATTTCTTTTTGGTTCCTTTTTCAGAATAGATTTAGCTTTTTCAATTTATGAGCATTTGGGTTTCTATGGAATGTGATTTTCTAAAAAAACCTAGGTGCTAACTTTTTTGGAGAACTTACTTTTTCAAGGAAGATTAGCATTCTTTTTTCAACAACACTTTTCACTTGAAATCAAGAAACAAATCAGCTTTTTGGAAGATGTGATCGATATTTAAAGCAGCAATCATCTAGAAGCTTTCTTTGAGCTTTCTTTCTATTCTTGTCTCAATTCTTATCCACTTTGAAGAAGAGAAAGAAAACAAGTTGTAATATTTGGCATTTCCCTATTTTTTATGCTTTCATAGGTGGTTAGACATTTATCTTGTTTAGTCTTAGAAATAAAGCTTGCATGTTGGCAAGTCTTAGTTGTAAAAGCAAGGAGATTTTAGGGTTCCCCACTCTGCTTATGTATAAATAAGGGCAGCCTTGCCCATTATTTTCTTAACCGTGCTTGTGATAACAAATTGTTGAGCCCATTTTTCCTACAAGTTGTTGTTTAGTGTTAGTTCACTTTGTGTAAGAGCAAGCTTGCATGCCTCTTTAGTTGTAAGTTATTGTTCAATTTTTGTGTCTTGTGTCAATATGTTTTGGTTGATTGCTAAACCATAAGCCTATTTTGCTACAATCTTGTTGCCCCATAAGTGAAATCTTTGTTCTTGAGATTTGAGAAATAAAGTCTTGTGCCTACTTTTCCCTAATATAACGTCTCAAATTTGTGTTTTATGTGTTATGCTTATATGATCTTTATTTCAGCTTGCATTGAAAGTAAGTAGATGTGCATTGGGAGAAAAGTTTATTTAAGTATTTATGGCAAATAATCCTTCCTTGTCCATTTCTAGCTCTCTTGCTCTGCATTTACTTGAGAAGTTAGAAACATCATTAGAGTAGGCTTAGTCATAGTTGGACTTTTAAAATAGAAAATCTTAGCTACGACGCTTGAGTTTTATAACCTTGTGCTCTTAGCTGAACAAAAAGATAGGAAAATTAGTTTTAATTTACTTTCTTAATTAACATCAACAAACTGGGAACTTCCCCTCCTAATTCAAAGAGTAGTTTATTTGTGCATAGATGTTTGTTTCTAATCTACATTCTAGAGGTACGAATTGAAACACCAACACTATTGTTAAGTCGTTGGCCAGAAATATAAAACAATTTTTAACAAGCATTCACTTCAAAATAGGTATAGACAAAAACAAATTGATTACTCCCATCCATGTCCTCAACCATCTATGCAGTTTTTTCGTCTACTTCCTACCAAGTCAACCATAAATTAGTTAGCGTTTCAACCGATATTGACACTTTCTTACTCATTTTATTTTCCTATTACATCTCATCAAGTGTTATATTTCATGTGACAAATGGAGACAAGATGGTAGGAAACAAAAAGGAAAAAGGAAGAAAAAAGGGTAAATTTATTAAAACACTTTGACCCCCATCACTTCAATGCAAATAGAAATATACAACAATGGAGTATTCAAATCCTCTCTTCAATCTGGTAGAATCTTCCCATCTTACTTGCAAAAAATCTCCAAATCCATCTTCCTAAATGACAAGACTTGAATATATAGATTTGTGAATGAAAAAAAAACACTCTGATTTTCCAAAACCACAAGCAAAACACTTGCTTGGAAAACCCACACCCGATTTGGAGAAATAATCATAAAATAACAAAATTACTTAATGTTCACATGGCCTTTACATGGGCACCTAAACTATAGCCAATCAAATTTGGTCAATCCGGTGTGCTTCATAATTCTCCGACGGCTCCGATGGTTTCATGAAAGAACATGCACCAACATGCAATAGCATGCAAATAATACAAATCAACATGCAAGAACATGCATACAAAGTGATCCCCATTGAGAAATGGGACACCCCAAAGAGAATATTCCCCTTTCATGCCTTTGTAACATTTACCAGAGTAAATTCCCATCAAGTTACAATTAGAGACTCACATAGGAAATATTTTAATATTTGAAAATTTAAAATAATTAATTTCCCACCCAACATTAGCCCACATAAGCCCTTATTGAAAATTAAAACAAAGGAAATTATTTTGCAAGATTACTCTTACACCCTGGATGCTCTTGCATCAGTTGAACTATGAGTTGTCTATAGTATGATGAAAGCCCACTTGCGTGCAATTGTTGGCTAGTGAATTAGAGTTTGTTGTAGGTTGTTAAAGCATGGAATGCCAAAGAGATATTATTGCTTATATGAAAGAGCAAGATGAAGAAGACAATGTGATTGATAAATTGAGATCAAAGTCTCATCTTTTGACCAATGAAGTATCTTGTAGGTCACTTATAAGGGAGATCAAAGATTATGGAAATGTAATGTCCCAATATAGTATTTCCTTATTTTTTTCTTTAAATAAATATCCCACAATCACAATAAAGTGTGCATAATTAATTATAAATATTAATTTATCCTTGAACTATATTTTTTTATATATTCATATTTAAATTTAATAATATAATTATGAAAAATACAAACTTCTTTTTGAATATCTATTGTTATTTTTCTTATAATTTGTAGTTATTTTATTTTTACAATTTTTTTGAAATATTCTTGCTAAGTTAGGAGTTTTCATCCACTAACTTCTTGAAGAAATTAAAGGTTTTCATCCTCAAATTTCTAATCTATGAGGGTTTCATCCTCAAGATTGAAAAATCATTGATTCATATTCCATGAAGGAAAAATAAGTAATTATCTCTACTCAAAATTCTTTCATGTCCTTGATTTATCTTTCTTATATACATATTTTTTTTCAATAGTCATAACCCTTCACATGTCTCTTGGCTTTTCATTAAAATTAAACTTTATTAAATTTTAGTTTTTTATAATATTAATCATTCTCCCTTAAGAAATCCCCTTATTATCCTTCCTTAAGGGAATTGCAGGAAAAAGAAAATAACTACTGCAACAAATAAAAATTATATTTAAGGAGGAGGCATTACAGTCCACCCTTCCCAAGATTGCTTTTCCTCAAGCAATCACAACTAGGATGCTAACGAATTTATTCTCCACTTGACTAAATATCTTTTTTTCGAGTTACCAAGATCCCAAATCAATCTTGGAAATATTATGAATGTTTCTAATGATGTAGTGTATTTCATTAACTATCTATTGGTTGCTAATTCTAGATGGTGTGGTTCCTTAACAACTATGTCTTTCTTGTCCTCCAATAGCTTTATTTGACTATTCATATTGCCTTGCAAAACCCCTTGAGTCATATCTGATTATAGTAATTATTCTCTTCATGCAACTTCTAACATTCCTAGGGGTTGTTCTTTATGAAGAACCATTTTACAATTCAACTTCTATTGCACTTCACTAATATTATCACAAGTTACAAACTTGAACCAAGATATTTTTCTACCTTTAATTTTAAAGGTGGGTTATCCCAATGGACAAATCTTTTTGCATCCATTTTATAAAGTAGTTTTCTACAACCTAGTGGAAAATTTTAAAATAGTTCCTATTATTAGTTGGGAAATCAATTTTTTGTTTAGACCATTCATATTGGCCTAATGGTGAACAATCATCTTCTAAATTCATCATTTCTAATTCTCAGTCAATGTCCATTTTTCTAACTTGATTACCAACAATAGTAACAATTGAAACATTTTCAACTTGTGGCTTTGATGTGTTTACTTCATCATATTCCACCTTATTTTTTGATTTTACAACATATTTTCTTGACTCCTTTTCTGATGGCATCACTTCTTTGCTTCAATATTTGTGGCTTGGCTCCCAAGATTCCTTGCATAGGAAGCAAAGATTTATATTCTAAGCTTGTTTTGGTTATCATTAGTCTTTCTTGCAATAGAAGAAATCTTCTTTTGTTGATTAGGATGAGATCCTTATAATGAATTTGTTTCAAAGGAATTAACTGCTTTAGTGTACAACCCTTTTGATAATTTGTTGGGGTTCTAGTCCTAAATGTTATTTTCCTTCTTTGTTTCTTTTCCATGTGTTTCAAGATCACGTAAAAAAATCTCATTAATTAGGTCATTCAGTGCACCTTTAGAATCACCATGCTTACCTTCCATTTCATTAAGCTTCATTTTTGTAGTGTAGCTATCAAAGAAATGTGACCCATGCATGTCAAAAATTATTATTACCTCTTCTTGATTGATGTTATAATGTCTACCTTGGATTCCAAATATCTTTACCATGATGTCCCATGCCTTACAACTTGCAAGATGGTTTGGATCAAATTCCATGTGGGTTGGAAGGTGGTTGTAAAAATCATAGATTTCTCTAAATATTTCCCCCAACTATACTAAAATTGCTACAATGCTTGCACTTTGCAATCTTTATATGCAATACCTCCTACACTCAATATTAAACCAAGGGATATTTTCTATACCTTAGTTGTAACATTGCATTCTTTTTCTCAAAACCAAAAATGTAATGGTTGGAAATCACCTTGTACTAGCTACAAACATCACAACAATTGTAATGTACTGTTGTAAAATCCCCCACCATGTGACTGAAAAGTCTTCTTTGGTTGTAAGAAAAATGAAAGAAGTGTTAGAAATGTCAAGGGAAATATATTTATAATTGGAGATCATACTCAATGTGCCCCTTGGCTCATTTCTATTGTAACCATTACTCATCCTTATTATGTCAAATTGATGATTCTCAACAAGAAAGACCCATCTTACAATTGTTCTATTTGGTAGCCACCCTAAAAGTGTAATAGACCAAATACCCCTATGACTAAGCATCTCAGATTTGGAAGAGGTCAAAATTGTTACCCATTGGTATTTCCTACACCTAACCATAAAAAATCTTGGAGCATCATATTTAATTCCTTGAAGATCTACCCACTTTCTCTTGGATTCCAACCCTCCTAAATCCATGATATAGAAGTCTTTGCATATCTAATGTTCACCCAAAGTGATGAATAATTGTGTGACCTTCATGACTCTAACTTGTTTTCAATTTGATATCCAAAGCATTATATTATAATTAATCATAAAATATTGAACATTAAAATGCTGCATATTTTTCTTGCCATCATCTAGCATCAAGCACCTCCAGCTGACTATTTCCATTTGACCACCACCCACAATCTTGTCTTCGATTTTCATACATGGATTATGTGAGTGATATATGAATTGTATGTTGGTTTTCAATTTTTCATGATTTTTGGTTTTTCCTTGATGACAAAACTAGTTCTCTAATTTGGAATTCTCAGCTTGGTTGGTGATATGATATTGAGTTACATTGGTTTATTCACATATGATTGGTGAATGATAAGCTATAGTTACATGATATGCAGTTATAGAATTTTGATTTAGGATTTTGATATATGATGATGCTAAAAGTGTTTATCATTTTGACAGGATGTTTTTCAGTTTTATCCTTCAAGGTTACAAGTCACATGTATATTCAGTTGATTATTATCAATTTTTCTTTGAATGATGTATTAGTGCATTATTAATCTCATATTATTGCACTAATGTATTGCTTTAAGGCATTCATGGTATTTATACTTGATTTGTATAATGGTCTTTACATTTGGCTTCTTGAGATGACTTTTGGCTCAATTAGGTTGCATTGGAATCATTGATATCATAGTGGTCTTTGCACTTGAAGTATTTTAGATTGGTCAAATAAGGTGACTCAAGTATATTCATTGTTTGCTAAGGATTCTTAAGGTTCCTTATTACATTCAAATGTAATGATATTGTTTTTAAGGAAGTTGATACTCACATTTCTTTGTGGAATTGTCAATACATACTTCCATGGTTTTTCTAAGGTAATCGACATCTTATATGATTATGAGATCTTTGATTTACTAGCAATCACCTTGTAAAGTGATAAAGGTATCAAGAAACATTTTTATTGACTTATGTGATTGGCATTTTGTTTCGATGCTAAGTTTAATTACATTAAATATGTGATATTGGTTTCTTTATCATTGCAGTGGTCGATGTGTTTAAGATGTCAGTAGCTATCTTTGACTTTGGTGCTTCTATGATTCTTGATATTATAGTTGTCGGCACTTTTGGAGGAATTATTATTGGTTGTTTTGGCAATATGGATTGAAAAGAATTTAGATCTCAAATGATTATTATTGTTTGTAATTCTTTGAAAAGACTGGAATTATGCTTAGGGAAAAAGATATTTTGTTGAGCACTTCATTCATCTTGTTTAAGAATGGAACCCAAGCCACCATGGACGTTTTGTTTATCTACAGTTTTGAGTCCTCTCTCAATCAGCATATTGAGAATATGTGATATTGATTACTATGTGAGCTAGTTGGCAGTTAGGATGGTTCAACATATTGGCATTTTGGTTAAGATTTTGAGTGTTGACTGTGAGCTAATGAAAGCTCGACTGTGGAAGTTGGACATAGAATAATTTTGGTCATCTTTCAGTTGGGTAGTTATGGAACTTCTCGATAGATCTTTATGGTATTTTTTTAGTTTTCTTCCACTGTGAGTAGGTAATGCAAAAACTCTCTTGATACTTTCAGGTCTTGAGACAATTTGTTAAGGAAGTTTTCAAGAATGATAAAAGGATTATTTTTAAAATGCTAAAATTGTTTATCATTCTTGGATATTTGATAGTTATAGTAGTTGACTATAACAGTTTTTGGTTAAGATCAAATCTGTACAGTTTTGTGTGTAAAATATTTGATTTTGAAGTATTATTGATAAGGGCTTAACATTAATTCACTTTGATCCTTAAGAGATCATTTGGACCCCATGTGCAAAATTAGTTTAGAAATTGAAACAAAGAGTCCACATGCCCTACACTACAAGTTGTATCCCTTACTCTATCACCCCTCTTTGCATGTTTTCCATAATGACAACAATTTTGCAATGACATAGGAAACAACCAATTATGGTCATCATTTTTATACCTTAGGCTACCAACAAGGATCTCACCATCCCTTGAAAAAATAGGAATTGTGGAGATACCTTAAACTCTTTTATCCTTGTGACTCAAAATATTTTCTTTTAATACATATCTATCCATGATGCTACTCTAAAGATTAATCAATTGTTCAAGCTTTGGAAGTTCAAAGGATAATGCATGTTCCTCCATCTTAAACTATTTTCTTCCATTAAGTGATGCCTTTTCCTCTTTAATTTTATGAATATTTTCTTGTATGTTAGGTCCCTTTTGTTCTTGGTTAGTGATGTCTTGTGACTCTAAATTTAATTGTTCTTCTTTCTTCTTGATTTCTTTAACACATTCCAACTTTTATTCTTCCATTCTTGACCTCCTTATTTAGTTATATAGGCCCCTTTTATTTGGATATCTAACTTCTAGCAAATCCAAGTATTCATCAAAGGAAAGTACATGTTTTATTTTATTAGTCATCCCTTGAAGTTGGTCAAGGATTTTGGGGGCTTCAAATGAGTACCTTTCTTGGTCCTTCAATATTTTCAAGATCTTTTGTATATAATCTATGTCTTCTTCTTTTGTTAAGAATTTAGGTCTCCAATTCATGTTCTCTCTCCTAAGTTCCCTTTTTCACTCATGTGTCTATTGTAGATCCAAACTCATATGTTAGCTTTCAATCCTATAAAGTGGCAAGATCAAGGCCCATTCTGGAATTTCCTTATTTTTTATTTAAATAAATATCCCACACTCACAATAAAGTGTATATAATTAATTACAAATACTAATTTATCCTTAAAATTATATAATTTATATATATTTTAGATTTAAAATATAATAATATAACTCTAAAAAAGACAAACTTCTTTTTGATTATTTGTTGTAATATTTTTGCAATTTGTAGCTATTTTATTTGTACAAATGTCTTGAAATATTCTTGCTAAAGTTAGGGGGTTTTGTCCATTAAATTGATGAAGAAATTAAGGTTTTTTCATCTTTGAATTTCTTATCAATGAGGGCTTTCATCCTCAATATTGTTGAATCATTGATTCATATTCCATGAAGGAAAAATAAATAATTATCTATGCTCAAAATTTCTTTCATTTCCTTGATATATCTTCCTTATATACACCTTTGCTTCAATAGTCATAACCCTTCGTATGTCTCTTGGCTTTTCATTAAAATTAAACTTTATTAATTTTAGTTTTTTATAATATTAATCATTCTCCCTTAAGCACTCTCTTTAGTATCCTCCCTTAATGCAACCACATGGGAAATAATAAAATATTGTAGCAAATAAAAATTATATTTGAGGGGGCATAATAGGCAAGCTAATAAAGAATGAGTTGTCAAAGGGACAATCTTGCTTATATTAAAGAGCAATGGAAGTGGACAATGTGGTCAATAAATTGAGATCAAAGTCTTATATTTTGGCCATGAAAGGATCTTGTAGGTCACTTATAGGGCCATCCTTCAGTACTCTAGTAATGGTTATCACTTATTAATCTTTTGTGACACTATCTTTCGAATAAGACTAGATTTATTTTTCTTGCAAAAGAACTAAGGATTTAGGCCCATTAGAAAGGGAATTTTAGAATGAAGTGAGACACAATATTGATGATAAAAATGTGTGTTTTATTTACACCAGTGGTCTTCCTTTCAACCTTGTAAAATCACGATATTTTTAGGAAATAGTGAGAGGAGAAATGGAGAACCTATAATTTTTATAGGTTATAGTTATGAAAAGTAACCAATTTATTGGACAAGGAAAGAAGGCTTGTAGATATCTCACTATAGCCTATTAAGGATTCATGAGCCAAAAAAAGGTCTTTTGTCATTTTTATGGAAGTAAAGATTGAAAAACATGCCCTAATTAGTGTCATTGTCGTGTTCCCTAAATAGGCAATATTTTTAGGGCTATTATGTGCAAGGGAAAAGTGAAGAATACACAAATTATTGTCAACATATTTATAGAGTACAATAGGGTAAAGGGGCCTCAAAATGTTGTCCAAGTTATAGTAGGAAATTTTCAAAATTGTAAAGTTAGAGAGTAGTTGTTTGATGGGAGATATGGACAAATATTTTGAACACCATGAATTGTTCACTCACTTGATAATGGAAAACAAAACAAAAATAATAAAAATAAAGAAACAACAAATATTAGATCTCATAGTTAAATTTATTTAACCTAAATGTATTTGAATAGAGAAAGCCCATAAAAAAATCGTATCACCTTGAAATCCCTTACAAAATAAAAAGACAAAATATGAAAGAGAGTATTTATATTATTTTAGAAATTTATTAGACTTTATAATTTATGATTTAGTGGGCTTCTAATGCAAACCCTAGCCCCTTGGAACCATTTCATTTTTCTTTTCCTACATGTGCATGCATAGAAATTAGTGTTGTGAGGATTATATAAATCTTTGGAGGTTGAACCTGTAAGATGCAACACTTCAAATTTATAGATATGTAGATAATGGGAAAACAAAACAAAAATAATAAAAATAAAGAAACATCAAATATTAGATCGCATAGTTAAATTTATTTAACCTATCTATTTGAATACAGCATGCCCATAGAAAAATTGTATCACCTTGAAATCCCTTCTCTATTGCACAAAAAAATAAATCCTTCCGCCAAATATATTTTAGGAAGAAAATAATAAGACAAAATATGAAAGAGAGTATTTATATTATGTTATATTATTTTAGAAAGTTATTAGACTTTATAATTTATCATTTAGTGGGCTTCTAAATTATAGCCAACTTGAGTTTCTTTAAAATTTAGATTTTTTATGGGATATTAAAATTTATATATATATATATATATATTAATAAATTGCTTAGAAAAAAGTCTTTAAAGAAAAAATTAGAAACCTAAAAAATAAATTCCAAAAAAAACAAAAAATTACAAAACAAAAATATTGCTCAACAAATATGTCTCAATTAGAAAATTGATGCAAATACACAAATAAAAGTAAATTTAAATAGAATTTCATTATGAGATTTGTGGAAGAAAATATAAATTAGAAAGAAATCTAAAGAAAAAAATAAAAGCATAAAGTATTGCTTTAATAATATAATAAAAATAAAGAAACAACAAATATTAGATCTCATAGTTAAATTTATTTAACCTAGATCTATTTGAATAGAGCATGCCCATAAAAAAAATTGTATCACCTTGAAATCCTTGCTCTGATTGCACAAAAAAAAAATCCTAATTTATGATTTAATGGGCTTCTAAATTATAAGCCAACTTAATTTATAATTTATGTATTTTTGATTAAAAAATGTTTTTGGTAATGTACAGAGTAGGGATTAGGATCAAAACAGTAGAAGTTCAATTCACAATCTAACAGTGAGTGTTGAGTGCTTAGTTGGAGGTGAGTTACATTTTACTAAACTTATATAATTTAAAATATCAATAATTTATATACAAATTTTTTATGAAGATTATTTGATATATCACATATTCATCAAACAAAACTCCTCATTACTGAAAATATATAGGTAAAGAATTTTTTTTTTCAATAGAGTATGATTATAATGTAATTTCCTAGAGCCATTATGAAACTGAATGTCTTTTAGTTCTTGAAAAAGATTAACTCACCTTAAAACTTAATTATTTCAATTAGGCTTAGTCTTAATGTATTTATTACACCGAAGGCATGTCCCTATTTGAGTTGTCAGTGAACAGATTAAAACTCCTGAGAATCCAGACAAGGTGGTTAAAGGAATCTCAATTGTTCATAGTTTTTCACCGCATTTTACTACTTTCCCTGCCGCTATTGGTTTCTGCTCCTCCAAACTCTTCCTCGTTGGTATTGACCTTTGACTCTAATTTTGCGAGCTACAACTTGAAAATAAGATTTCAGCGAGGGTGTAATTGCAACAAATAATTAGCATGTTCAATACCATGGACAAAACATAAATAGTGAAGAATGGCTATCGATTTGATAGTGCAAAATGCTTACAAATTGAAAAGGATGCCCAAATTTCCTAAACAAAATTTGTCCAGTTAAGCCTATGTTGTAGGCTAAATATTTGCAAGAACAACTTGTTTTAGTTAATCTAGAATTGAATCCAAAGCCTACAAATTTTGTGCTTGTAATTGATGTATTAAACTTACAGACTTTGGAGACTCGTAAGACTTCCAATTTTAGATTGTAGTGCTCTGTTTAGATCCATTGAAGTTAGATGTCTATATAAAATACAAGCTTGTTAAAGATAAAACAATAGGTAAAGATAAAATAGAGTAGGAGGAGAGGCAGAGTGAGTTACAAATATATCACTTGAGAACCATCGCAAGAAACCCCAACCCAACTTGAAGCACAAGGATCTTTTCCTTCCCATCTCAGCTAAGATATATTTTCCCATTGCAGTTACAGCAAGACCATCATTGACATTGCAATTCATACATGCCAAGAATATTTTAAAATCACTTCTTAGAAGACAATGACACACAAAACATACTACTACAACTTACCATCTTTACAGTTAGTGACTCCTCCATCAATCCAAAAATGGAGAGAAGCAATGATGAATAGTAAGCAATGCTTGGGGGAATGCTCACACGACTAGCTACCATGTTAGTCAAAAGCAACCAGAGTCAGTAGGAAAATGAGAGGTCGCATTGATAAGGCTCATTACAAGTGCATATCAAAGGGTTACTACAATGGCAAGTCATGCCCTTTTAGGCCTCCATGCACCCACTACATTGTTCACTCTATTGTATACATAGGAGATTAGTGTAATTGGAATAGTGTACGTGAGGCTGGTAGTCTAGATGAGGATTAAGGTTGTGACCACTGCTGGATCAAGAAAATACTCTGCCAAGGGAGTTAATATCTCATACTACCACCATTCAAGATAAATAGTAAAACAACTGGCTAGGAGATTGAACTCATCTACCTCATTCTCCATGTTAGGCATATATGGAAAAAGTGGAAGCATTGACAAGGCACATGAACTATTTGACATAATACACTTATTAAAGGAAATGTGCCTCCATAGTCCCCTCCCCTCTTCCCTATATCCTCATATTCAATATGCATGCAAAATGTTGAATATAGTCAAGGCATGTGTATGGTTTTGTTGTTTGCATGCAATCATGGGAGTGTAGACAAGACACGCCAACTATTTTCAAGATGTCAAAGGCATGATTTTTTGTTGAGTAGTTTTTGGAATAAAAATGGGTAGATGACCATCTACGTCGATTGACTGGTTAGTTTTGAACAATGTGCACAGTATTAAACAATAAAAAGTATTGTATTTTAAGGAACAATTAAATCTAGGCTTGAGAGTCAATTCAGTATTTATTTTTAAGTTCTATTCCTCCTCATATTTGTGGGCATGCGGGGGGAATTTGTGGCTTGAATCTTTTGGACTAAAAATTGGGCGTACCTTGGTAAAGGACTAAAGAAAGTAACATATACATTTTCCCTTGTCGACTACTTATGATGACAACATACCAAAATATTCTATTTTTCTTTACCTTGGCTTGTAATTCCTAGATATATTACAATACTGGTTATGTTTTATGAGATTTTCACTTTCTTGGCTGTGTTAAATATTCACATAAACACAGGAGTGCTCCAAACAAGTTTCAAACAAGGTGTGGAAATTTCCCCAAATTTAATAGAGTTACTACAAAATTAATTGAATGGCTACAAATTTCTATAGATAACTGTATTTTTATAAATACCATTTGGCTTGCTAACATTATAACATTTTGAAACTTAAATCAATCAAAGTTGTCAAACATTTATATTGCATATTAACGACAAATCTAACAAGGAAAAGTTATGATAAAATAGCAATACCAAACAAAATTGATCCATGCAGGTTCATTGCACAAATATACTCAAAAAAATAATTATTTTTTTCAAATTGACCTTCCACACCTCTTCGATGTATTCATTGCACACCAAGGTGAAATTGCTAGTTATTTCAATTTTGCGTAATTAGAAATTAATTGAAATTTGAGATTTGATTTGTCTGCATTGCAAATTTCAATTAATTTCAGATAAGAAGAATTCCAAAAAAAATGTTTTAAACTCATTTTGCTGGCTAATAAGAGTAGAAAAAGATGAAACAGGCCAATGGGCAGTAGTGAACATCTATTGTATTGAATTATTATGGAAAAGTGACAAGGGGCTTGTTGACGTGTCTTAATGGCACAACAATGTGTAAACAGAATATTGCTATTATGTTTCTCCTGAAAGAGAAAGACAACACATGGATATCTTACCTCCCAAGGTCTTTGTAGTTGGTTCTCAACTGTGCTGATGTTGCTCAATGGTCAATGTAACAGTAATGTTCAAGGGGCCTGCTGGTGTTGAGCTTCTGGATTGTTCTAAGATCAAGCATAAATTTAAACCTACTTTAACTGGGGTTTTTAAAGAAACAAAAAAGATAGATCAGAGCTTTGGAATAGAAAATAATGTTAATTCATCCAATTTAACCAGACTTGTTACCTTTCAAGGAATTCCTAACTAAAAATGTAGAACAAAATTAACTTATGATTAACACATAGTTTCATTCATTCACAGTGCTAATTTCAATAACAGATTGCAAGTCACTATTTAAACAAAACATCAAATTAAACTTCATTCCTTGAAAGCTTCTCAAATCAAATGATCAACTCAAGATGAATACCATTCTAGAACACAACATGAAGTGGATTTTAATCTAGTTGCTTCTACTATTAGTGAAACAAATAAGCAACATTTACAAACCTGGCACAATCACCAGTGTACAGAGAATCCATGACTCCAAATCGTTTCCATCTACACTAAGAAAACTGGAAAGATACATTACTGGCTTCTGCTAAATCTAACTCCTAACTAAGAAGACAAAAGAAGCTCCCATTATAAAGAATTAGGATGCAGCTCTGTCTCCTCTATCCTTCAGAAAATTCCTATTCTTGAAAATCTATCTCTAGACCTGTCTACTCTATTATCTCCTCTATTTCCGCCTTTTTTACAAAGAGGCAAGAATGCCATATATATAGAGTGTACCAAAAGAATGCGCTGGCCCCTGTCTTATGGTTTACAAAAATATCAGTTTTTAGAAGGGTCGGCTCCTAGATCTTTTGATAGAGTTAATGTTGTGTTGAATGCCATCCCCGATGTCCATGTTGGTGAAAGATTGTTCTGGGAATGACCTGCAGATCTTTTGTAACTATAGCATTACCTCCTAGCCTCCATGTCTGTCTTTGATCTCCCTTGCAGAGCTGCCTTGAATGCTCCAAAGCATTGCCATTAATATTGATCTGCCTTTCACCAATAGACCTCATAGCTGTCCCTATGACTCGTAGTTTCTTCCTCTTTTCTGCCTTTCTCCCTACTCCAGATCCTTCTGCCCATTGACCGTCCCTTCTTGGAAATACTTTTCAGCCTCCCTATTAGATCTCCGCACCATTGTTCATCAAGGTGTTCCATCGGCTCATTCACGAAGCAGATCCAGACTGCTTGCATTCTGTTGGTCTTCTTCAAGGTGGTAGTCAATAAGTTAATGGCTCACTTTTAGTTCCTTTCGATTGGGTGAACAAACGCCACGCCAAATTCTTGGGCAGTCAAAAGTGGTCCATATTAAATCGCATGTTGGTGAGACACTAATCGTGTTTCCTCGATGCGATTATGCCTCTCCAGCAGCTATTGACATAACATATGATAGTCGGCGAGACCTTTTAGTGAGCTGCAGAAGTCATATCGATACCACAAAACTATCAGCAAGACAGTCGTTATCGGCTAGAAGTCATGGCGATACCATCGCACTTGGGAAGACATCTCCCCGAGCCCTAATCATCCGCTCAGAGCTTCTTCGAGCTCATTCTTATTCCTCGAGCTTAAGCCCCTTCTACCTTGGCAAGACTTCTTCAAGTCGGTGGGACATTTTTCCTAGTTCAAAATTTTTTGGCGAGCTCATCTTATGTCGAGGAGATCTCCATTTGTCGGCAAGACCTTACGCCGAAGGCATACCCCTTTCACCGAGACCTCACTATATCAGCAGGACCTTTCATCGAATTCATTCATTCTCCCCGGGCTCATTATATTTTGGTGAGACTCCGTTGGGTTGGTTAGATGTTTTGTTGAGTGGAAAGAGTTAAAGCGATATCCTCCTTGTCAGTCAGACAATCCCATATTGATAGGACATCCCCCTGAGCTCACTATGTTACACCGAAGGTACACCCTTTGGCGAGACACATGCTAATCGGCCAGATCTCCTGCCAAAGGAAAAATCACTCGCCAAGCTCAAAAATTTCAGTGGGACCTCCTTCTGTTAGTAACACATTATGCCAAAGGAAAACCACTCTCCCCGAGCTTAAGCCTCTTTCGGCGAGACCCCGTTTTGTCGGTGAGACCTCACGGCAAAACCAAAACCTTACCCTGAAGGTAACATCTTCTCGGTGGGACATCACCCAGTCCCCAGGACTTCATAACGAACTCAAATCCTTTGCCTGATGTTGTTTCATTTTGGCAAGAGTTCACCCTGTCGGTGAAACTTTATCCCAAGATCACCCCACTCTCGCTGAGCTATGTATCCTTTGGCGACGCTAGTCTTGCGAGTAATGATCAGGGAGACTTCCTTTGTTCAGTGAGATGTTACACCGATATCATGCCATATCGGCAAGACTTTCCCCGGTCGGCAAGACCTTCCACCGAAATCCAAACATTACACCAAAGGGAGAGAACATTTCGGTGGGACTTTTCCTCATCTTTTGGCGAGCTCGGACCATTTTGAGGAGACTCCCAGCTTTTCGAGTAGACTTCTCAGTGATGCAAACCCCCCTTTGGATTTCAAACGAACAGAGCCAAGCCACTAGTCGGCAACACATCTAAAAGGTCCCGGCAATTTTCTTCTTGAGGAGTTTTATACTGAATGTGATTAAGGCATGCCTTCAGTTGACTTCCCTGAGAGATATCCTCAGATGAGCGGTTCAATCCTGCAAAAAAAATTCCTCCATTAGTCGTCAAAGCATATAAAATACACTATTGTTTATGATTATTTCATTCAATTCTTAGCAAGAAGAAAACCAACTCAAGCTGAGACAGAACCAAAATCAAATAGAACAAAAGACAAAATTAAGAGAAAAACAAAAGAATTCCAAAGGTCAAAGAAAATAATAGAGGCAACGAAACCAAAAAGAGAAGGGGGACCCATTTTGTTCCAGAATAAAATGGGGTGGTAATGCAGGGCATAACAAATGGCGACTCAGCTGGGAAAATGGTTTAACCATTTTCAAGAAACTGAAGGATTCGGCTACCCAGAACTGCTGGTTCATGAACATCACAACTCTAGTTGGGTTAGTTTTAACAACCAAGGCTGAGCTAGAATCTCAAATGTAAATCAACAATAGCTACCCTTGAATCTATGTGTGTGCTTGATTGTGCATCACTCTTTTATAAAGTTTTCTTTATCTTTCGAACAACAATGTGCAAGATTTGAGCTACATGAGTTGATTCCCTTTAGCTGTCGTGCAATGAAGTCCTGGGCATTGCTCTGTTGCCAGTCAGGCATCCATAGCCTTGACAGAGATACTTCTAGTTTTCTCATAGCATTGCTCTACTTCCAATCAGGCGTCCATAGCCCTGGTAGAGATACTAGAATCACCCATTCATATTGAGTCCTCCTTCTCTCTTTAAATAGTTCTCTCTTTTTTTTTGTGTTCTCATAGAGTTTCAGATATTTCATCCAATTTTTTTCTCAATATGTCAAATGTTTAACATTTGTTATGGGTTGAAAACTACAATGGACCTCATAACAACACTTGGGAGATCGTATTTTTCACTCAAATCTTACAACACTACCATTCTAGGACAAATATACCATTACAAGAGGAGATGATCTTGACGATTTGTGATAGATTCAGAGGGAGCCAATGAAGGTTATTTACTTTGTACTTTGTTTTCAAGAATTTCCACAACTCTTATTGACAATGGGCATAAAGCAAAAGTTTAGGACAAAATCACCCAATCAGCAAACCTAAACATATCTAAACCACTTCTCTCCTAACGGCCAAAGAATGCCTCAGATAACAGCCCACCATTTCAAAATGGAAAGAACAAAGAAACCCCAAAGAACAAACAAGATAGAAATAAAGGACAAACAAACAAACAACAAAACTATTTACAAGACGAACATAAGCACATTATTTACAAACAGGAAAATAAACAAATTATTTACATAAAGAACAACAAACTATTTACATGCAAAACATAATTAGCAAGCTTTATGACTCGAAATAATGCTTAAGAAACTGCCCATTAACAGGAAAGGGAATAGGTACTCTAGTTAAACTACTCAGTCTGAAAGCATTTTCTCCTAGGATATCAGCAATCTAATAGGGACCCAACTAGAGTTTATCGAATTTCTGGTGACTGCCCTTTTTTTTACTAGCTTTATCCCATAGCAACACAAGGTCTGATATCCTGAAGGCCTTGATTTTGGCTCTTTTGTCAAACCAACGTTTGACAACAGCCTGATGTTTAAAGAATTGCTGCAAGGCGGTATCTCTCTGCTCTTCTAATTTCAACAAAGCAACTAATCTTACTTCTATCCTATCATCACTAGAGTAGAATTTATGCATGAACTCAAGGATAGGTATTTGCAAATGGATAGGGAACATAGGCTCTTGGCCGTATACCAGCTTAAATGGTGAGGTCTTTAAAGAATCCTTAATCCTAGTCCTATCTGCGCACAACGTGAACCATAGCTGGGTGTGCCAGTCCCTAGGGTTGTTTTCTAACAATTTTTTAATTACCCCTAAAATATTCTTATTGGTTGATTCTGCAACTCCATTGCCTTGTGGATAATAGTTTGAAGAATATTTTAAGACAATTTTGTGATCATATGCCCACAAAATGAACTCAGCAGAAGAGAAGGAAGAGCCATTGTCACATACCGATGCAAAGGGTACTCTAAACCTAGTGGTGATGCATTTGGTGAAGAACTTGATCACAACCTCTGTTGTACTGTTCTTGCAAGGTATAGCCTCTATCCATCTTGTGCAGTAATCAGTGGTAGTCAAAATAAATTTGTCTCCTGCAGAAGAGTTTGGGTTAATTACCCCAATAAAATCTAGTGCCCACTAGGCAAATGGCCTTACCTCATAGACAAGCTGCAATGGCATGGCTTGATGGCATTCCTTTGATGCAGAAATCTGACATATGTGACATGTTCTTACATGCTGATGGGCATATTTGAACACACACGACTAGTAATAACCAGATATGAGGATCTAATGTGTTAATGAATCTATAGACCCATGACTTGTGCTGTGTTTCCCATGAAATTCAGTGATCACATGTTTAGCCTCCTACTAATCAAGGCATCATAGGTACACTCCCTCAAAATTCTTCCCGTATAGAAATCCTCCTTTGAGCATATAATGAGAACTCTTCATTCTCAACACTCTCCTTTGAGTGGCGTTCATTCCCTGTGGGCACTGATTGTTGAGAATGAAGCCAATGATATCAGCATACCAAGGGTCGTTTGAGAAGGACTGAGTTGTGGATTGCTAGAAAATAATATTTTTACCAGCATCAGCCATGGATTGAGATAGGCCCAAACCTCGAACAAGTTTCATAGGGCATATCTCCAGATCGAACTCCTGCAAACTGGCCATCCATTTCCCTCTTCGCTCTCCCAGTTTGCTCTGCATGAGTAGAGACTTGGCAGCCACATCAAGAACTACAACAGTAATCTAACTTTAGAGGATGTAGTGCCTGAATTTCTTGATAGCCCTAACTAGTGCAAAAGCTTGCTTTTCAAGAGGTGGGTACTTCACCTCAGCATTCTTGAATGGAGAACTCATGAAAGCGATTGGTCTCTCTTCTCCCTCTTCTCTTCGTTGAGTTAGTACAGCTACACAAGAATGTTTAGAAGCAAAGGAATAGATGTAGAACGACTTCAAGTAGTCAGGGCTAGTAAGGATTGGCACTTCTAAAATGGATCGCTTGACCTATGAAAATGCAGCCTTTGCCTCATCACTCCACTCTATCTTGGCGTCTTTCTTCTTCATCTCATTTAGTGGTTTTACGATTTCTGCAAAGCCCGTGATAAACTTTCTTACAAAGTTGATCTTTCCAAAGAAATACCTCATTTCTTTCTTGCTTCCTGGCCTAGTGATATTCAGAATGGACTCAACTCGGTCTGGATCGATTGATATTTCTCTTTCAAATATTACGTGTCCCAAAATTTTCCCTTCAGAAACCCCGAACACACACTTTTTAGGATTCAAGGAGACTCCATACTAGATACATCTTTATAGAACTTTGGCTAAGTCTACAACATGGTTCAGTCTATCCTTGGAGAAGACTATTAGGTTGTCCATGTAAACAATAATGCATTTACCGATCAAGTCCTTGAATGCTACGTCCATGGTGCGCTAAAAAGTTGCTCCAGCGTTTATCATACTGAATGGCATCCTTCTATATGCAAATGTTCCCCACTTTGTAGTGAAGGATATCTTCATTTTGTCTTCATAGTTAACCATTACCTAATTGTATCCAGAGTAACCATCCAGGAATGATATCATCTGAGATCCATTGACAATTTGTAAGACTTCATCCAGAGAAGGGGGTGGGTAATTGTCCTTTTCTGATGCTTTGTTCAGATTTTTGAAGTCTACACATAGCTTGATCTCTCCTTTTTTCTTACGGACTGGGAACAAGTTAGCCACCCATGTTGAATTTTGCACAGGGAAGATTATTCTCGCAGAAAGCAGTTTTTGAACTTCCTTAAGGATCAATGGTTCAATCAAAGCGTTGACAGGGCATTGGTTATGTTGGAATGGTTTAACTTCGGGCTTCAGAGGGATGGTATGAGTTATTACAGAAGCATCAAATGTTTTTAAATCCTCATACCCCCAGGCTATCACATCAATATCTTTCTTCAGTGCCCTCAGTATATCTTTTCTAATTGCTTCAGGGCAAGCTTTCCCTATGTAAACATTTCTTTCAAGGCCAAAATCAGCCAGGTTAACTGATGCAGGAGCATCTATGGCCTTGTGCAATCTTGCATCACCAAAAATATTGCTCTTTTGGTTTTTGTTTATTTTCAATAAGGGCTTAGGGGTTAGGAGAATAATATTTTAATTTGCAACAATTTAGATTCCCTTGGTGTGAAATTGTAAATGTAAATTGCATGGGAAATAAGTCTTGGTAAAATAGTGAAAGCATCGTAGTGGGGAATATGCCTTTTTGGTGTCCACTTTTGGAGAAGGTCAAAGAGTCTTGTATGCATGTATATGTGTCATAAAATGTCATAATTTGGGCTGTAAAAGAATCTTGCATGTTTTTTGCATGTATTTGCATGTTGGCCACAAGCTTTGCATGTTTTTGCATGTTTGAAGTCGTATCTATGAGACCCAATTTTAGTAAAATGGGCGTAACTTTTTCATACAGTAATGAAATTAAGAATTTCAAAATGATTCAGAAAGCTGGAAAGAAGGGGAACTAAACCCAGAAATTGTTTGAGGATTTTCAAAAAAATGACAGTTCATTGATAGGCAGAAAGTGACGGGTTTTCTTGGTGGTTTTGTGGACGTTGTTTTGAGAAACCAATGGTAGTTTCTTCTCACACAACTTCTATGTATTGATGTTGCTCATTTGGAGAAGGGGGGATTTTGGAGAGTTGGTGATTGCATATCCAGATTTTGCTGGAATGATGTTGGAAGCTTAAGTTGCAGATTTTTGTATGTGTGAAGTCCATGTTGTATGTGAGCATATGAGCTCCATGATTATGTAATTCATTTTCAAATTCGAATTTAATACATGTTGCAGACTTCTCTTCCATTTCTATGTGTTTAAGTTAATTTGTTGCCTTCTTGCATAGAGTTGTATGTTTTTTTGTGAA
Organism: Sequoia sempervirens; assembly: GCA_007258455.2. Classification (NCBI taxonomy): domain Eukaryota; kingdom Viridiplantae; phylum Streptophyta; class Pinopsida; order Cupressales; family Cupressaceae; genus Sequoia; species Sequoia sempervirens. The sequence goes on from VDFB02275709.1 coordinate 107,436, forward strand.
TATATTTCAAAGGGAGAGTTCCCTCTTTACATCAATGCTATCAGAGCCAGAAGGTCTTGAGTGTGTAACAGATCACCAAAGAGAGGCAGTTGCACCAGGGTTGAGCTTGTGGGTATTGGAGGAAATGTATGCAAGAGGAGCCCATCATGGTAGAGGAAGAAGAGGAGGAGATAATTTTGTAAGGAATGTTGATTTTAGAGCTTTGAGTAGACAGGTTGAGACTCTACAAGAAGAAATAAGAAGGGGATTTTCAAGAAATAGAGACCCAAGAAGTGGAGATGAAGATGGAGATGAAAGTACAGAGAATGCAAGTTTAGATACTGAACAAAGAGAAGAAATTGCAGCAGTTGCAAATGACCCACTGCTAAAAGCTTTAACAAAAATGGGAAAGAGACCAAAAATGGAGGTTCCTACATTCAATGGTAGTTTGAACCCAGAAGAACTGATAGATTGGCTAAATGAAATGGAAGATTATTTTGAATTTGAGGAGGTAGAAGACCCTGATAAAGTGAGATTTGCTAAGACAAGGTTGAAAGGACATGCCTCCATATGGTGGACAGAGATTCAATTAAAAAGGGGAAGAAGAGGAAAAGAGAAGATTACCAAATGGGATAAAATGGTAGACAAATTAAAAAGACAATTTATTCTAGTTGATAATGAGTTAGATTTGCTTAAAAGAATGCAAGGTTTGAAACAAGGTAGCAAAAGTGTTAAAGAGTATACAGAAGAATTTCATAAAATCCTCATAAGAACTGGACATTCAGAAGTAACCAAGGAAAATATTGCAAGGTACTTGAATGGGTTGCAGTCAAGCATTCAAGAAGAAATGGCATTGATTAGAGTTGTGACAATGGAAGATGCTTATCAAATGGCCTTGAAGATAGAGGAAAGGTTGAACAAGAGATTTGAAAACAAACAAAGAGGAAAAAGTCATGAAGGTAAGGTTGAGAGAAGAGCATATGAAGAAGATGATGATCAGAAAAATCAGAAAAATGGAGGCCAAGGCAGTAGTAAACAACATAGGAATGAAGAATTTTATGAAACAAGAGATCAAAATCAGAGAGGTAGAGGAAGATCAGGTAGAGGTTTTGGAAGAGAAACCTTTTGAGGAACTTTTTTTAAGTGTGGGGAAGAGGGTCATAGAGCATATGAATTTCCGCATGAAGAGGAAAGACTGGGAAGAAGGACTGATAATCAGAATAGGGCAGAAAATGTGAATAGAGAAGATGTAGGATCATCACATTCTGAAGAAGTAGAAGATGGTGAAACTTTAATGGCTAGGAGAACACTATTAAATGAAGATGATAAATCCATTCAGAGGAGAAGTTTGTTTAGGACAAGATGCAAGTGTGAATAAAAGGTATGTAATGTCATTATTGATAGTGGAAGCACAGAGAATCTTGTGTCTAATGAAATGGTAAGAAAATTGCAGCTAGGAAGGAAGCAGCACCCAAATCCATATTGGATAGCATGGGTACAAGATGACAAGAAGCTTTTGATTACCGAACAATGTGAGATAAAATTTAAGATAAGAGGCTATTATGATGAAGTTTTATGTGATATTCTCCAAATGGATGCTTGTCATATTCTTCTAGGAAGACCTTGCAATTTGATAGGAAGGCAATGCATGATGGATATGGCAACATGTACACATTGACAAATGATGGAGTGAAACACAAATTGAAGCCATTGAAGGAAGAAATGGGTAAGGTTTGCAGCAATTCAAGGTCTTGTTTGGTTGATGAAATTAGACTTTTAGATGGTTTGAAGCAAGAATATGTTAGTTTTGTTGACATTAATCATCAAGAAGATGAGAAAGGTGAATTGTTGGCTCATATTGAAGAATAGATCTCAAGTGGAATGAAGAGAGCAGCAGATCATAAGGTAAAATATGATTTTATTGTTTCCTTTGATGAGGAAGAGAGTGAAGGAGTAGATAAGTTTGTTGCAGCAATAAAGATAGTATCCAAGAGAGGTAAATTGAAAGCTTTGATGGAGAAAGAAGAGGTAAACCTTGATCTTTGTAAAATTTTTGTTGAAGCTGAACTGTTTACAGATGACAATATTAGCATAAATAAGAATATTGCAGCAAATACCCCATTGGAAAATGAAGGTATGATTGATGAAGAAGATGAAGAGGTGAATGAGAAATGGTTTGATGATCTCTTGCTAGATACAGAGATTGTTATGGATGGAGATATTAAAGATGATAGTTTTATGCAGGATAGGAAAGATACAAGTCCTTTGATTAATAGAGTTGATTACTTGTTAGGAAATGAAGAAATTGAGTCTTTTGATTGTTGTACTAATTCTGTTTTGAGTGAAAGAAATCAGATTGTAGTAATGATACATCTTTCAGAGGGCATTGAAACAGTGAATTTTCATAATGGAGACAAGGTGGGAGGAGGAAAAAAAGTTATAACATTGATAGAGGTAAAAGAAAACATTTGTTTTGCTAAAGGAGAAGGATGGAGAATGAAAGATGATAGAATTGTGAAAGTACAGAGAATTATGAATAAGAAATTCGCAGTGGACAAAGTAGACAGGTGGATCCAGGACAAACATAGAGTCTACAAATGTTTCAAAGTTTGATTCTTGGGAAAATTTTCAATTTACCATGGGTGTCTGATGTAGGAGCATCTATGGCCTTGTATAATCTTGCATCACCAAAAAATATTGCTCTTTTGTTTTTTGTTTATTTTCAATAAGGGCTTAGGGGTTAGCTTGGTGTGAAATTGTAAATGTAAATTGCATGGGAAATAAGTCTTGGTAAAATAGTGAAAGCATCTTAGCGGGGAATATGCCTTTCTGGTGTCCACTTTTGGAGAAGGTCAAAGAGTCTTGTATGCATGTATATGTGTCATAAAATGTCATAATTTGGGCTGCAAAGGAATCTTGCATGTTGTTTGCATGTATTTGCATGTTGGCCACAAGCTTTGCATGTTTTTGCATGTTTGAAGTTGTATCTATGAGACCCATTTTTAGTAAAATGGGCACAAATTTTTCATACGGTAATGAAATTAAGAATTTCAAAATGATTCTGAAAGCTGGAAATAAGGGAAACTAAACCCAGAAATTGTTTGAGGAGTTTCAGAAAAATGACATTTCATTGATAGGCAGAAAGTGACGGGTTTTCTTGGTGGTTTTGTGGAGGTTGTTTTGAGAAACCAATGGTAGTTTCTTCTCACACAACTTCTATGTATTGATGTTGCTCATTTGGAGAAGGGGGATTTTGGAGAGTTGGTGGTTGCATATCCAGATGTTGCTGGAATGATGTTGGAAGCTTAAGTTGCAGATTTTTGTATGTGTGAAGTCCATGTTGTATGTGAGCATATGAGCTCCATGATTATGTAATTTATTTTCAAATACGAATTTAATACATGTTGTAGACTTCTCTTCCATTTCTATGTGTTTAAGTTAATTTGTTTCCTTCTTGCATAGATTTTTATGTGTTTTTGTGAATATATTTCAAAGGGAGAGTTCCCTCTTTACATCATTAACAATTTCATATTGACCTCCTTTATCTTTAGCTACTATCTTCTCTCGAGCCCTTGGGTTAGAATCAAAAATTATTTCCAAGACCACCATTCCCTTGGGGATGCTATTACTTTCTAAATTGAGGACCCCTTCTGTATCACAATCTCCAGGGTTTCAATCTCCTTGATCCCTGTTGGACTCATCAATGATTTGTCTTTCAAAATCATCTGAGTTGGCTAGAAAAGCGAGGATATGTTGATCATCATCAAAAACTTGAAAGTTCATGACATTATCAAGAACAACAGGGGTGGAAATTAATTCCATTGAGAATTTCTTAAGCTTGGAGCCTTGCATGGGTTTCAAGCTACTTGCAGCAACAACTAGTGAATTAGCTATCTGATTCTCTTCCCTAGGGATTAAGTCAATCCCAAGGCATCAAAATCTTCAATCAGGTTCCAAACCTTATTTCTATATGCTGCCAACCTTTTATTGTGACATGTATATTGGTTGCGCACTTGCTTGATAACTATTTCTGAATCTCCTTTGACCATCAAGGCTGTGACTTTCTTTTTATGTGTGAACATCAGCCCCCGAGTTAGAGCTTCATTTTTTGCTATGTTGTTAGTGCATTCAAACTGCCACCTGTAAGAAACAAAGAAAATTTTCCCTTTTGGGCTAGTTAATTCAATTCCAACACCACAACCTATCTTGGATTTTGGGGTATGTGCAGGATCATGATGGGCTAAAAAGTGGCGATATGATGGGTATTTGTAGGGTATGTGGCTGATGACTTTTTTTTACCCAAATTGATGAAATGAAAAGGGTTTTTAAAGGAGATTCTTAAATTTCCACCAATATAAATTATGCTTTACTTTGAATTTAATAAATAATTATTATTCATTTTATATTTGAATTATGACTAAAGTCTTGATTGATAGATTGAAAAAAACATCTATAGCTTTCAAACGGTAACACATTTTTGGAATCCAAAACATGCATCATATTCTATGCTTTGCATAATATAGGATTAAAAAAGAAAAAATGATTTCATGAAGTTTTGACAAGTTAATTGTGGTCGACATAAGTTTTTATATTTTTTAATAGTTGTAATAAAAAATTCATAATTAATTTACTTGGAAATAAATTACAAAAAAATATGCATCACATCGGACATGATTCATTTACTTATGTCTAAAATATTATAAAAAATATTATCATTTCATTGTGGTTAGGGTGGTCTACAACACACTTTTATTTTTTCCTTGAAATTTAAGTACTACTACATTGAAATTTCAAATTTTCACCAAATAGATTTAAAAAAAAAAAACCTAGTAGTTTAGAAATTACATTCAATTTTCTATAGACTCTATTCTTACATATTTTTGAAATAATATAGATAAATTATTCAAATTTTTACATCAAGTTTCCTAACTCTAATTTTTCTAAATTTTTTGCCACTTAAGGGCCTGTTTTTTCCATGATGATCCTGCACATACCCTTGGATCCATCAAACGTAAGGGTCCACAGCTAATCATGAGCTAGGGTTGATCCTTTAGAGATTATTGTGGGTATTTGGATAGGATGAGCCAGAGGTGGGGCTGCTTGATCTTTTGCATCAGATATAGGGAACGTGTGTTCAATGGGTTGTTTAGGTACACTTTCCAATTCCTGCACAGCTATATCGTATAACCCGTGGCTATCCTTCTGACAGTCACTTGTGCCTTTGGTTAATCCCCCAGGTTTTGGGATATTCGTGAGTGCAGGGGTGTCAAACAAACCTTAGGGTTGCTCCTCATTAACATGCTGATTCGGAAATGTGTCTGGGGTAGGTTCATTTTGAGAAGGAACTTCCTTTGAAGGTATCTCATTCCTGGTTAACATTATTGCTTCCTTAGCTTCAAATGAGAAGTGATTTGCAACGGTCTTAGGGTGACTTAAGCTAGCTTCCTCAGCTTGAGAAACATGATTTAAAATGTCAATGCAAGGTTGGCAAGTCAATTCAGAATGATTTTGGTAATGCACTCTGTACCAATTAGGGAGTAGAAGATTCAGCAGATCGGTATCTTCCCCTAAGACCAGCTAATCTTATTGTAACTTCTTGATCAATGCTTGTTGGTTTTCATTAATCACAGAATTAGGGAATTTTGGTATTGGCAATTCTTTAGGATCAAGAACAGAAAAGGTTAAAATTTCCTGTCCTTTATAAACCCCTATCCCAGTTTCAAAGTAATCTACCTCATTGGGGCAATCATACTCAGTGATGACATGCTTGAGGCGAGGCTCACTTTTGACCCTAATCTACGTAGGCACTCCCCTCCATGGTAGCCACATATGTGAAAAGTCAAAGGAGAGATACCCCCTATACCTTTCATCAAATCTCTACTCAATAGCATACCATAAGTCGCGGGAATGTTTGCCACTTGAACATCTATATTGGTTTGAATCCTAGAGTCTGACCCTACTTGCACATGTATGTTTCTCAACTCTCCCACTACATTAACCTCTATCTTGTCAAGTTGGATGACCTTCTTATTTGTTTGGACAGGGTTTAATCCCAATTTCTTGCATATAGAAAATGGCATAACATTGCCAAAAGCTCTTGAATCCAACAAACAATTTATAGGTTCTTCCCACAAATTCTTAAACTTAAAAGAAATGGAGTACCTACCTTGCTTTTGTACAAGGTTTCATTCATGTCTGCAACAGGTGGCACCTTGTTCTTTTCTTTTTATTTATCAACTTGCTCCAAAGCTTTCAGCGCTATCTCTTGTTGGGCAGGGCACCACTTTAGGATGTCAAAGTATGACAAAGAGGTTTTCTATTTTTGCATCTCAGAAACAATATCAAATTATGTATTATAACTTACATTACTTTTGACAACCTCGAGTGACTTACCTCTATTATAGAAGTCAGGTGGGATTTTTGGTGGAGCGTTATTATCAACACTTTGATTTGGAGGTACCATGTGATTAGGTGGTGCTGATGAGGTGAATGGACCCTTATTTTGATTTCTTAAGAGGTGTCCTCCCTTTGTCTAAAAAGCTTGGGCATCGTATGAATCTTCCTTTGGTTCATTCTCACTCTGCATTGGGAATGGGGTTCTTCTTCAAAGAGGTCATAAGTCATAGCCGTATCCACTAAGCCACCTTCTTTGTTCGAATTCCCTTGGAATGTTTGAGCATCTGCTTGTGCCATCTTGACAACTTTCTCCATTTCAGGGTAGTTCACCTCAAAATGAGTTGCAGTTGTGTACCTTGGAATTTTACCCTATTTTAATGTGCAAAATATTTTAAAATGCAAATGATAAAACACTAAGAACACTTCAATGATTAGCTTAAAGAGTGATAAAACAAGGAAAATAGATGAAATAAAATGCAAATTGATTATACCTTCCTTGTTGTTGAAGACTCCTTGGTTGGCCCTTGATTTAGATGAATTTGTATGCTCCTTGATGGCTCTTGATGTTACTAGATGCAAGATTGATAATAGAAAATGACTAAATGGATAGCTAAATGATATAAAATGCTTGAGAATGCAAATTGGCAGCATAAGGTTGCTCAAAATGAAAAGTCTTGAAAATTCCCTTGAGGAGGGGGTATTTATAGAAGAATTTGAATTCTCTAGAGAATTCAACGGTTTAGATTCATCCAACAAGGTCAAGATGAAGGGCTATGGTGGGTTGAGAACTCACAAGCCCTCACATCTTGACATGTGGATGGTGAAGTGGCTAAGAGGAGATGAGGTGTAAGTGAGGTGGCCAAAAGTTACATGAGGTGGAGGGAAAAGTACCTTCCAAGTACCTTGGGGAGTGAGAAGATTTCCTCAAAAAGATTTCTTGTCCCCAAGTGAGGTGAAAGGACATTTGAGGAATTTTGGATTCTTCAAAATCTCCATGGAGAAAAGGAGGTGGTTGGAGAAATAAATGTGAATTAAAATTCACATTCTTAGGAGAGTCTAAAAGGATAAGAGAGGGTCTCCAAAAAGGTGGGAATTGGTCACATGTGCATGAGGTGACATGTCAAACATTCTAGAAGCCTTGGAAAGACAAAATGTGAATTAAAAATTCACATGGGGAGGAGAGAGACATAGGATGAATAAATGAGAATTAAAAATTCTCATGGGAAAGAGGGTCAATGTCCAAAAAGGAAAAATGGAAAGATTGACTAAAAAGTGGTGCTAAAAATGGTTAATGACTTTGATTAAAGTTGTGCAAATACTTGATTATGATAATTAATGGGAGATTAGAGACAAGTGGCAAATGTAGGAGGATGTGACATTAATCCTTGATTAAGAGGATGCACACCCTAAATATGAATTAATTAAATTAATTCATATTAGAGATGGATTATGGAGGATGTGACAAGGAGGGAGAAAAGAAGAATTTTAAATTGATTTTAATTCAAAAGATTAGGATGACTAAATTAAATAAATTGGTGTATTTATTTAATTTAGAGAAGATAAAGGCACTAGATAAAGTGTTTAATTATTAAATTAAATACTTTAAGAGTCTTATGTGGGAAGTGTAATATTAATTAAATAAATTAATATTGATGGAATTGATGAATAAAAAGGTAAATTTGATCATATGGAAGTGATCAAATTTGGGTGTCTACAGCAGTATCATGCAGCCTACACCAATTAGTCATAAAATTGAGGTCAGCCACATTTGCAGTATGTGACCTCTCCTCATTAGCTTGATAATTATGATAAACTCCACCATTGTTGGGCCCTGTATTCCATTGTCGATTGTTCTTTGGTCTCTAGTTATATCCTCTATTTTGATTTTGATAACATTGGTTAAGGGATTTTTGGCCCTGATAACCCCTCTGGCTATGATTGTTGTTATTCTGATAAGTACCCTAATTGTTGTTGTTTTGATTAGAGTAGTTACCTTGGTTTTGGGAGGGGTTCAATCGAAGCCGATCCATGTCATTTGTGACTTGGGACAGTGTTTTCTTTAAGGTCTCTACCTCATTCATGAGTTGAACTATTTTTTCACTTTCCACACTCTTAGTAATAGGTGGTTGACCACCATGATTCAGTGTCCCAATTTGGTTATGATGACCATGGAGACTTTGAGGAGCCTGTGATTGTTGGAAGAAGTTAGGAGTTCTATTAGCAAAGAATGGAACAGGTGGTTGAGTTTGCAATTCAGACATAGGCTCGTAATGGGAAGAAGACATCCCTGAGACAGTATTGAATAAAGGGGTTGGGCTATGCATCTGATACCCCATTGAAGGAAAACCACCTCCCAAACTTCCTTGTTGAGAACTAATTTCTTGCTGCAGCTTGATAGCTAGATGATAGACTTTGGACAGGGAATCAATGTATGTAGGCTGATAAGTCCTTTGTAGGAACAAGCCAAGTAAAGGGTCTATAACCCTAAAGTATGCTTGAATGGCACTATTTTTAGTAACTAGATATGGGTCTTGTAGTCTCTTATACATTCATTGAAACCTGGTGTTGAATAAAGGCAAGGATTCACCTGGTTCCTTCTTGATGGTAGCAAATTGGTGGTACAAAAGGGCTGGATCCACATAAACCCTGAACTAATTGATGAAAGTGTTTTCCAAGTGTGTCCAGGTCAAAATGGAACCTTGCAGAAGATTAAGATACCAGTTATACGCCATGTCTCCTAAAGAATAAGGGAACAACCTACATACTACATCATGGTGAGCTATCTGAGCTCTGGTACAAGTGTCCTTAAAAGCTTGTATGTGCTCTTCAACACTCCTTGATTCACCATGAATTTATTTGGAACATAATTTCTCAGGATTCTTAGGCATATCGTGAAAACCTCCCAGAATAGTCCCTAATGGAGAGGGATTATTCTAAAAAAATTCCATTGTTATCGGTGGTAGTGGTTGAGCCAGCTCTTGGATGGGTCGAACTAGTTGTGGTGGCACTTGAGATGGATTGGGTGGTGGATTGATGGGTACCCACTGAGGTATAGGTGAAAATCCTGGTGGAGTGAGCGGGGCTGACAAGGGTGGTATGATGGTTGAGCCAGTCTTATAACTCTTGTGTCTTATTGGGGTCTTAAGTTCTATCAAAGGTGGTGGATTCTTAGCTGATCGAATAACTCTACGGGACCTTTCTAGTGAGAAAAACCTAGTATTATCCAGCTTGTCCTTCTAGCCCTCCTTTTAGTGCCAGATCTGTTGGCGTGTCTTAATGGCACAACAACGTGTAAACAGAATATTGCTATTCTGTTTCTCCTAAAAGAGAAAGACAACACATGGATATCTTAGCTCCCAAGGTCTTTCTAGTTGGTTCTCAATTGTGCTGATGTTGCTCAATGGTCAATGTAACAGTAATGTTCAAGGGGCCTACTGGTGTTGAGCTTCTGGATTGTTCTAAGATCAAGCATAAATTTAAACCTACTTTAACTGGGTTTTTTAAAGAAATAGAAAAAGATAGATCAGAGTTTTAGAACAGAAAAGAATGTTAATTCATCCAATTTAACCAGACTTGTTACCTTTCAAGGAATTCCTAACTAAAACTGTAGAACAAAATTAACTTGTGATTAACACACAATTTTATTCATTCATAGTGCTAATTTCAATAACAGATTGCAAGTCACTATTTAAACAAAACATCAAATCAAACTTCATTCCTTGAAAGCTTCTCAAATCAAATGATCAACTCAAGATGAATACCATTCTAGAACACAACATGAAGTGGATTTTAATTTGGTTGCTTCTACTATTAGTGAAACAAATAAGCAACATTTACAAACTTGGCACAATCACTAGTGTACAGAAAATCCATGACTCCAAATCGTTTCCATCTACACTAAGAAAAATGGAAAGATACATTATTGGATTCTGCTAAATCTAACTCCTAACTAAGAAGACAAAAGAAGCTCCCATTATAAAGAATCAGGATGTAGCTCTGTCTCCTCTATCCTTCAGAAAATTCCTATTCTTGAAAATCTATCTCTAGACCTGTCTACTCTATTATCTCCTCTATTTCCACCTTTTTTACAAAGAGGCAAGAATGCCATATATACAGAGTGTACCAAAAGAATGCGCTGGCCCTTGTCTTAGGGTTTACAAAAATATTAGTTTTTAGAAGGGTCGGCTCCCAGATCTTTTGATAGAGTTAATGTTACGTTGAATGGCATCCCCATTGTCCATGTTGGTGAAAGATTGTTCTAGGAATGACCTGTAGATCTTTTGTAACTATAGCATTACCTCCTAGCCTCCATGTCTGTCTTCGATCTCCCTTGTAGAGCTGCCTTGAATGCTCCAAAGCATTGCCATTAATATTGATCTGCCTTTCACCAATAGACCTCACAGCTATCCCTATGACTCGTAGTTTCTTCCTCTTTTCTACCTTTCTCCCTACTCCAGATCCTTCTGCCTATTGACCGTCCCTTCTTGGAAATAGTTTTCAGCCTCCCTGTTAGATCTCCACACCATTGTTCATCAAGGTGTTCCATCGGCTCATTCACGGAGCAGATCCAGACTGCTTGCATTTTGTTGGTCTTCTTCAAGGTGGTAGTCAATCAGTTAATGGCTCACTTTTAGTTCCTTTCGATTGGGTGAACAAATGCCACGCCAAATTCCTGGGCAGTCAAAAGTGGTCCATATTAAATCACATGTCGGTGAGACACTAATCGTGTCTCCCTGATGTGATTATGCCTCTCCTAGCAACTATCAGCGTAACACATGACAGTCGGCGAGACCTTTTAGCGAGCTACAAAAGTTATATCAATACCACAAAACTATCAGCAAGACAGTCATTATCGGCCAGAATTCATGGCGAGACCATCGCACTCGGGAAGACATCTCCCCAAGCCCTAATGATCCTCTCAGAGCTTCTCCGAGCTCATTCTTATTCCCCGAGCTTAAGCCCCTTTTACCTCGACAAGACTTCTTCAAGTTGGTGGGACATTTTTCCGAGTTCAAGATCTTTTGGCGAGCTCATCTTATGTCGGGGAGATCTCCATTTGTCGGTGAGACCTTACATCGAAGGCATACCCCTTTTGCCGAGACCTCACTGTATCGGCAGGACCTTTCATTGAATTCATTCATTCTCCCTGGGCTCATTATATTTCAGTGAGACTCCGTTAGGTCGGTGAGACATTTTGTCAGGCGGCAAGAGTTATAGTGATATCCTCCCTGTCGGTGAGACAATCCCATATCAATAGGACATCCCCCCAAGCTCACTATGTTACACCGAAGGAACACCCTTCAGCGAGACACATGCTAATCAGCTAGACCTCCTGCCGAAGGCAAAATCACTCACCGAGCTCAAAAATTTTAGTGGGACCTCCTTCTGTCGGTAGGACATTATGCCAAAGGAAAACCACTCTCCCCGAGCTTGAGCCTCTTTTGGCGAGACCCCGTTTTGTTGGCGAGACCTTACGGCTAAACCACAACCTTACCCCGAAGGTAACATCTTCTCCGTGGGACATCACTTGGTCACCGGGACTTCATAACGAACTTAGATCCTCTGCTCGATGCCATTTCATTTCAGCAAGAGTTCACCCTGTTTGTGAACTTTATGTCAAGATCACCCCACTCTCGCCGAGCTCTTTATCCTTCGACGACGCTAGTCTTGCGCGTAATGATCAGGGAAACTTCCTTTGGTTGGTGAGATGTTACACTGATATCATGCCATATCGGAAAGGCTTTCCCTGGTCGGCAAGACCTTCCGCCGAAATCCGAACATTACACCAAAGGGAGAGAACATTTCGGCAGGACTTTTCCTCATCTTTTGGCGAGCTCAAAGAATTTCGGGGAGACTCCCAGCTTGTCGAGCAGACTTCTCAGCGATGCAAACCCCCCTTTGGATTTCAAACGAACAGAGCCAAGCCACCAGTTGACAAGACATCTGAAAGGTCCCAGCAACTTTCTTCTTGAGGAGTTTTATGCTGAATGTGATTGAGGCATGCCTTCAGTTGACTTCCCTGAGAGATATCCTTGTATGAGTGATTCAATCCTGCAAAAAAAATGCCTCCATTAGTCCTCAAAGCATAGAAAATACGCTATTGTTTATGATTATTTCATTCAATTCTTAGCAAGAAGCAAACCAACTCAAGCTGAGACAAAACCAAAATCAAATAGAAAAAAAGACAAAATTAAGAGAAAAACAAAAGAATTCCAAAGGTCAAAGCAAATAACAGAGGCAAAGAAACCAAAAAGAGAAGGGGGACCCATTTTGTTTCAGAATAAAATGGGGTGGTTATGCAAGGCATAATAGGGCTTTCAAATAGCATCTAAAATTTTTAAGTTGTAAAATCTATCAAAAGGTTCTTTTGATAGATCATAAAGATCTAGGTGTCCTGATGTTAAGGCAATGATTATGTGACTTAAAAGGTGAAGTAGGAGAGTTTCTATCATTGGTGCGTCAAGACAAGTGTCATGTGATCAATTACAATTTAAATACATCTAACTCATACATGGATGGGGATATGTTATTATGGTGGAGTTAGCTTTTATTTAATGAGTAGAACATTATATCCTATTCATTTTTAATTTAATTTTTTTGCATGTGCTTAGATTTGGTTCATGTGAGTGATAGGAGATGTTATATTCCTTCAATTTAAGAGACATTATATTACTCTTGGCGTAGTTTAAGGTTGCTCAAAATGCATATTTTTAATCCTCCTTTATAAAATGCTCATTAATTATAAAGGAAACATGTGAGGTTCATTTTGGTCTATAAAGTATTTTTCTTCCTTTGGGTATTTATATTTAAATTTTTTGTATTTCTAATTTTTTCTTTATTAATTTGATATAGTAATTGATTCTTGAATGATTTTGTTTCTTGCTTTTAAACTAATTAAATATATGTTACTATTATAAGGCTTTTTTTTTAATTAAATATTATTTTAATTAATTTGTGTTAAATATTATATGTTAGCATTCTATCTTGCATCAATTGGTCCACTCATATATATATATAACTATTCTAATTTTTTCAAATAGTAAATCTCGTGAATTTTTTTTATTTATGAAAGTTAAATATAATAATGTTTAATTACATATATTTTCATATGTTTTTTTTAAATCTTTTAAATAGCTATTAATCTCAGTGGATTTTCTTATAGGTCATGGCAAATGTTGTGGAAGAAAGTAAACAAAATGATCTACAAACTACAATATCAAAAGAATTTGTGTTAAGTCCTCTAATATCAAATGTGTTAGTTAAATCAAACGAATTTAATGAAACCCATATTGAAATTCTATGAAGATCTCTTTAGATGATTGTGAAAAAATTGTTAAGAAACTTGAATTAACAAAGCATATATGCACAAAATATCAATATATGTGAGTGATATCCTATCAATGGAAGAAATTGCTAAAAAACTTTGTGCTACTTCTCAAAAGGTATTTGCATTTTGTAGATTCCTGAAGGAGTTGTATTATGAGGAAGGGGATTCCTCTCGTATTGTTGAAGCTTTTCAGGTGTACTTGGATAATGTGTAGAGAAATAATATTGTTGCAGGCCATCAAATATGAATTTTGTATCACTTAGACATCATATTATAAGTCTAATTGAATAATGTCTACTATCATATATTAGCTATTTATTTGATCAAGAAGTAAATAAGTTGTGTTAAATTATGTATTAAATTGCTTTACATACCTTTCGATATAAGGTGCTCTTTAAAATAACACATGAGTTGTACTTGACTATTCCACTATTTTAAATAGTGTATAATCAGAATAGTTATCTTTTGTCGTGTACTTTTTATTATTTTAATGTTTGTTTTCTCTTATAGAAATGGTTAAATTGTTTAAATTTATGCAAACCTTATTCTCTTCCATTATTATGGGCATGCTCTAATTCTATTGAATAATATTTTTCCTATATTATGATGACTCAGGCATGAATCCTACCAACAATCCATATGATCACCAAATTGTTGGAAAAAATGAACCTCTTATTGTAGCATTGAATCTGTGCCAAAATAAATGGTCAATAAAGGCTAGAGTCATTACAAAGAGTCAACTTTGTCATTTTAACAATGTAAAAGGAGATGAAAAAAAATCCAGTTTTGACTTGGTTGATTTAGATGCTGGTTCAAAATAAGAGTAATGTGTTTTAATGTACAGTTGCAAAACAGTTTTATAATCGCATAGAAACTGGGAAAGTGTTTATCATCTCAAAAGGGAGACTCAAACTGGCACAAAAGAATTTCAACCATTTAAAGAATGAATGGGAAATTTTATGAGAAAGCAATTCAATAGTTGAGTTGTGTTTGGAGGAGGATAGCTTTATACCAAAACAACAATTCCATTTTACACCAATAAGTGAAATTGAGAACATGAAAAGCAATTCTATGGTTGATATCATTGATGTTGTTTTGTCTATCAATGCACCAAACACAATATTCATAAAGAATGCACACAAACTCAAAAAAGAACCCTTCTACTGAAAGACATGTCAGGTTTTATGGTGGAATTAACAATGTGGGGTGCTTTTTGCAATAAGGAAGGCCAACAACTCCAAGAAATGTGTGATTTAGTAACTTTCCCCATTCTTGCTCTAAAGGTTGGACGAATTAGTGATTTTGGTGGAAAATATGTGGGAACAATTACTACAACCCAACTTCTTATAAATCTAGATCTTCTAGAGTCACAACGATTGAGATTTTGGTTTGATACAGAAGGGAAGAATCTCAATTCTCATTCTATTACAAAGGAAATCTCATTTCTAATAGAAGATAAAATGTTAAAAAGTATCACACAAATTAAGGATGAGGAACTTGGTAAATCTGATAAACCTTATTGGATAGTGATAAAAGCTACCTTATCTTTTGTAAAGGTAGACAAATTTTTTTTATACAGCTTGCCCCTTGAAAATTGGAGGTAGTAAATGCAAAAAGAAGGTGAACACTAATCGAAATGGTAATTGGTATTGTGGAAGATGTGATAAAAGTTTCCCTGAATGTGATTATAGATATATACTTTAATGCAAAGTGCAAGACCGTACTACTTTCACTTGGATTACTACTTTTGAAGAAGTGGCAGAAGAAATTATGGGCATTACATCAAAAGAATTGAACATTTTGAAGCATGACGAACAAGGTGATGTTAAGTTTGGATACATTATACAAAAGGTCCTTTTCAACAAATACATATTTAAACTTCAAGTGAAAAGAGAGACTTATAATGATGAACAGAGGATTAAGTTCACTGTCATAAAAGCAAAAAAGTTTGATTATTCATTGGAAAGAAAAGCTTTATTACATTCAATTGCTAAGCTCTAGGTTTCATTACATTCAAATGCTTGAATGTATATCTTGTTCACAATGTTTTCAAACATTCCAAATAAGCTCAATGTATATGTCTAAGTTAATTGATGTGATTTTTGGATTTATATTGTTCTTAGTTGTTTTTAATAGTAAATGTGATGATTTATTAAAATTTATGAATTGATAATAATACATGAGTTGCAAGATTGTTCCACTATTTTAAGTAGTGCATAATGGAAATGGTTGCCTTTTGTGGTGTAGTTAGTATTATTGCAATAGATTTTTTATTATACACTCAAACATTTGGAATATAATTGATGTAATATATTTTTTTGGTTCAAATTTGCTTCAATAAGAGATGATTAGAAAGTGTTACATGACAAGAGATATTCCTTTTTTTGATGTTAGTTTAGATTATCTTTATTTTGTTCCAAATTTTGAACTCCAAGGTTTTTTTGCTACAACAATGCACTACTACAAAATTAAATTAGATATTAAATATAATATATTTTGTAGCTATGGTTCGACCGAGATTGAATTTTCAATTAGAGGAAAGGAGACAATATCAAAGACGAAAAAAAAACAAATGACAAATATTGAGAGGGAAGAGGAAAGAAGAAGGCTTAATGAAGTGGAAAGGAAAAGATATGCTACACGAAGGGAAAAAGTGATAGTAGAAGAATTAGAAATTTAAAATAGAGAGGAAGGAAGTATGATTAGGAATAGTCGCCAAAAAACATCTAATACACTCAAAGAGAAGAAAGGAAACAAATAGATACCCAATCAAGTGAAAGACACAACAATCCATCAAATGCAAATTCAGGATCAATAGAACATGTGTTAGCAACACCTCATCATGAAAGTCAAATTGGGATGAATTTAGGTTTACATGAAAATATACAAAACATACCAAACCCAAATGGAATGATTCAAAGTGATTTCCATAGATTCCAAATACAATTTTGACATCAATTAGATAGTTTTAGAGCACCAAACATGTGTTATGTTTGTCAACAATGTTATTTAGGAATGAAAGTGGGCCATACCTCTGAAGGTCCTATATGTGATAGATGTCAAAAGGAGAGAGGAAATAATAGATTTTCTACTTCAAATAATATGGATCCTGGGCCACAACCAGAGGGGCTTTCAAATTTAACTCAAGTTGAAGAAATGTTGATTGTATGTGTTAGCCCAATACTACAAGTTACACATGCAATAGGTGGTCAGTATAAATACAATGGACACACAATAATTTTTCCCTAAAATGTGGAACATGTTTCAAAAAAAATTCCACATTCAATACAAAGGTTGCCAATCATTATTGTTTGAAGAAGGGACCAACGTGGCACAAATTATAACTTTACATTCAATAGAGATCATGTGTATAAGGAATTAAAATACAAAGTAGAGAATGATAAGTTTTATTCAGATGTCAGAATTGCTGAAAATGCTCTCAATGATCTGTCAAGAAATTTAGATGAAAATATTTTCAATAGATTACAAACAGTGCATATGAAATTTGATTCTGATACAAATGAAATCATATTTGTTGGTCTAGTCATGGAGACAAATCAAGGTAATATAATAGAGCACACAACATCAATGGCTTATAGACCACCTAATTCTTGAAGAGAAATGGAATTAATTCATGCATGGGTTAATAACCCTGATGCAAATTTGACAACATTGATGGATTGGCTAAGAATAGGCACATCTCCTATAAATGAATATATCAATCCAAGATTACTTGATATGGCATTCCCAACATTGTTCCCTGATGGTAAATGTGATTAGTTAGAACCATGAATGAGACGAGTGCATCTACATGAATTTTTCAAGCACCTATTGCAGTACAGGGATCATCGCTTTGGTAGTCATCCAAGGTTTATTTCATGATGAACATGGTAATGAGACACTGTGAAAAAAATTCATTAGTTGTATTTGTAAAAAGAAACTTTTGAGACATGTCAATCACCATCAATGAGTTGCATGAGCATATGGAAAACATGCCACACTCCCATATAGCTGATAGGTTGATGTGGTTTGGAACAATATTAAGGGGTACAAGGTCATATTAGACAAAATTTCATGCAAAACTGACTGACATGCTTCATCAAATAGGTCCTCCTACAATATTCTTCACCTTAAGTGTTGTAGACATGTATTGGCCTAATTTGCATGCATTAATGCCAGGAACACAGCCAGCTACTCCAAGGGAGGCTCAAAATTGGTGAAAAAAAAATGTCATTGATTATCCTCATATAGTCACACATTACATGCACTTGATACATTCAATATTTAGAGAATAAATACTAGAAAAAGGAATGAATGTTAAATATTACTAGTATTGATATGAGTGGCAACATAGGGACTCACCGCATGTGCATGGATTCATATGGATACATGGAGCACCGAATATGGACATTATTGATTGGTCAAATGAAGAGAAACTTAAAAGTGTTGAAAGATATTTCCATTGTATTGTGCATGCATGGAATCCTAGAGAAGATCCACATCAATGAAACATATAGGTATGTTTAAAAAAATTGGATGTATACATTCAATATATTAAATAAAATAATTGTAGTCTATGATATAACTAATACATTTGTATTTCCAACTATAGGCATTCCAAAAAAATTATCAACATCCATGTCTTAGAAATGCAAGACAACTTGCAGAGATAGATGTTGACCATGACTATGAAGAGGTCTTAAACTGTGTAGAGCAACACACAATGTGTAGAGAAGGTACATGCCTACAAAAAAAAGGGGAATAATGGTTTGTAGGTAACTATTTAAACAAGTTAAAATATTTATATCAATGTGAAATATAATATAATTCTCAATGCTAAAATTGATGACATATTTATATTGATTTTAGGTATAATGCTCCTTGGCCATTGAATTTGGGGGGATCTAATTTATATGAAGACATAGAAAAGGGCGAAAAAAATTTGAGCCAACCACAAATGATGATAGGGTAAACTCACACAATTGCTACATATTGCAATTGTGGAGAGAAAATATAGATTGGAAACCTATTCTTTCCAAACATGTTGTGATCAAACATATTGCAAAGTATGTAGCAAAAGCAGAAAAAAGCTCTGAAACATACCACCAAATGTTGATGCATCTTGCAAACATAGAAAACACTAATGATTTAGCTGCAAGAGCATACATAAGGCTTTTGACAGAGACTATTATAGAAAGAGACATTGGAGCTCAAGAAACATGCCACATGCTAATAGAACTTCCATTGGTAGAGAGTAGCAAGAGATTTGTTAATCTAAATGTGTCACGTGAGGTGTTCAAACCTGTAAGTGTAAATGATGAAGAGAAAAATGAAGATCAGTCAAAAAGTTTCATTGATGTCGAGATATAAAACAAGGCCTTTTTGTATGGAAGTTGTCACACTCATTGATGTATCCAAATCATGGATATATAATCCTAAAAGAAGAAGACATAACAAATAGGAGCCAAGAAAAACAACTGCTATTGTCAGAGTATTTCCTAGGTTTTTATCCATTCCTCCACGTGTGTCAGAAAAATGGATTGACTTTTGCTTCTCAGAGTTATTATTGTGCAAACCATTTCATGATGTGGAAAGAGATATTGATCACAATAATGACTCCATAATAGCAAATTGGGAGTCATTTCACTGTAACCCTTGGCAAGTGGAGTGAAGAGAATGTAAAACCCCGTCCTGCAACCTAGAGGACAATGCAACACTGCGGAAGCACAACTAATTTTTTTTCTTATAAGAGTAACAATGATGAGTAAAGTAACCTACTCTAACACATACATCCTTTAGGCTACGCAACATGTCTACATGTGAAATCCAAAACTTACAAGTCTAATCTAACCATAGCATAAGAAAATTAATCCATGATAACAACATACACCAAAGCATTAACCCATTGAAAAATAAGTCTAACACATAGAAATGTAAAGAGCATATTTCCATAGATACAACACCATATAACACAATATATACAATTTAGTCCCATAATGAATAGATCATACATAATGTTACAATTACAACACAAGGATCCTCCTCGATACAAATGAGGATTACAAATACATAGTGTCCCACAGTTACAATGAATAAAGAGAAGTACAAATCCATAGAAACACCTGAGCTCCTCGAACAAGAAGATCTCGCCATCATGAACATGAAGAGAAAACCCAATAGTGTAAGGTGCACGCCACCCATCCATGTGGTACCCGTAGGACCAACCCCCGTGCTAGGAGATAGTAATAGGTAACCAAGACTAACCTACTACCTCTAGACACATGCAAAGTATAAAACTACATTGTACTAGTAAATACAAAACATAGGGTTACATTGCTTCCAAAATCATTGAATCAAGAACAACCACTGTACAATACAAACTAACTGTTGTCATAGGAGGAGTGTCATCACAAAGGTTGCATTGGTTGTCCTAAGGAGATCTTCCTAGGTCCTGGCCGCCATCTTGGGTTATCTTGGTAACCTCTCACAAACTCTGGCCCCACATGCACACCAGTGCGGAATTGATTATCTTTCGAGAAGACAAGATAATGATCTTGACATTCTAAGCCTTCCTGACTCATCTCAAGTCTAACACAAGCCCTTGAGCCAATGAGTGAGGTTAATTAT
The DNA here is from genome assembly GCA_007258455.2 of Sequoia sempervirens. NCBI lineage: Eukaryota > Viridiplantae > Streptophyta > Pinopsida > Cupressales > Cupressaceae > Sequoia > Sequoia sempervirens. The sequence continues at coordinate 127,765 of VDFB02275709.1, forward strand.
TAAGTTAAATGTGCTAACTACCCATTCCCCTAATGTAAGTTATTTAATTTCCATTGATTACACTCACTTCCACACGAGTTATCCTAGGACCACTTTGTATCTCGACCCCCATTGAAAGCCATTCCTCTATCAACAATACAATAACTCATTCTACACCCAAGGGTAGACAGTGCACAAACTGATAATAACATAACACAAGAGATAACACATCCCTACGAATGTCCAATACTAAATCCAACTACATGCACTACCCAAGGAAATCTTAAGGGTGAACTATAGAAATGACAACCCTTTCATAACTACAATCTAGAAGACTTATATTTTCTCTACAACAAATATCCGGACCCACAGCACCCAATTACAAAAATACTAGAAATTAAAATAAACAATCTCATGTAATTCAAAGCACTACTATTCAGATTTCCTAAATCCAATAGATCAATATCTCACACTAAAATACATTATTCAAAGCACAATTCGAATTAATAATCAACAACGGAATTATATCAAAAGTTTAAATACAGTTGCACAACCACACATAATATCTAACTCAATTTCACAATTAAAATAATTAATCATTTCAATTTAACTACTCATGCTTGCATGCACCTAAATAAACATTCTTTTATATATATATATATATATATATATATATATATATATATATATTATCCAATTATAAAAATTCAAATCACTCTTTTCCAAAAATCACTTAAAAATAATTACTTAACAAATTTCCCATTTTAAATAAATATATTAAAAATATATTTATTTATTTATTATTTAAAAATTTAAAATACAATTTCCAAAATATATAATATATATATTATATAAAATATATATTATAAATAACATATATATTATATATATAATATATAAAATATATATTATAAATAACATATATATTATATAATATATATAACATATATATAAACATTTTATATCAAAAAAATATAATTAAAATCTGAATCGCATTCGTTTTAAAGGACAGACGAAAATTACATTGGCCCAATTGTGTACACACACAACCGTACCTCCCATTGGGGTTTGCAGACTATGTGGGCAGCCTGAGTGCTGCCTCCATAGCTTTCCTTCCCCGTGGGAACGGTTGTGGGGTAGCCCCTGCGCCCCCCACACAACATTAACATTTCAACAAAAAATTTAAATAAAATCTTGCGATTTTCATAATCACTGTATGGAATTTAATTCCATTTTTTTTCATAGCGTTTCATCAAAATGAATTTTTATCAAGAATTTCACAATTTTGTAGTAATCTATAAAACTCACAAACATATATATATATACACAAATTATATATATATATATATATATATATATCAACTTAACAGAAGATTGTTTCAGATGATCCTTTTTTTTTAACAAGAAATTTTCTACAGAATAATAAATTCAATTTTCACAAAAGAAGTTTTCTAAGTCTTGATTTAAATTCAATAGAGATTCTAAAATCTATCTATAATTTTCTTTTGAATAAATCTATTTCAACTAATAAATTTACAGAGGATCTAAATTGTTTACTACAGAGGCTCAATGTTCACGGCAATTTCTTTCAAAAACAAAAGCTTCTAAAATAAATAAATCCTCTTCTACACCTTTCCAATTTGCTATACAATAATAATTTAACTTTTCTCTCTCAAATTAAAATTATTAAAACAATAAAGAACCTGTGCCAGAAGATCAGATGATTCGAAAATTGATTTCAAGCTTCCCTTTAATCTTCAATATAGCTGTCAAAGCTTCCTCCAAAAGAATTGCCACTTCCTAGAGAACATAAACAATCCACAACCAAGAATCTAACAAACTAGATTCCTAAAATTATCAAAGAGCTTCTAAGATTTACAATTTCTTTAAACCACAAAACAATTCTTCCATTTCCAAAAACCTCTGTCTTTTTTTTCCGTGAACCCAACTTCCTCTTTTCTCACAAATTTCAATCAATCTCTCTGAAAATCAATTTTAAGACAATTAGAAAACAAAACCTTCTAACTTCCAATTAACCCAACAAATATCTTTTTTCTTTAAAAAGCAAGATATTTCTAAAATCTTTTCCCAAATATGCATTTAAAATTAAAAACAATTTATTTAATCCAAATTACATTTAAATAACTTATTTATTTTAATTCCCAATTAATTTAATAATTAAAATTACTTTATAATATAACTTTAATTAATTAATTTATACCAAGATCTCCATACTAATTAAATACGTAATCACAACATATAATTTAATCCTTACAATTTAAAATTGCATGATAAATAAAATACCAAGACCAACATGGATAAGGAACATGACCAAAACATGGAGTGACAAAACAATGTGCTAGGGTAAAGGTTTGACAAGGTTAACAGTTTACTATCTCCCAATCAACATTACTGTTGAGTAGTGGACACACTCAGACCTGTGAAACCAAGTGAAGTCGTTGTCTTGTACCTACAAACCTACAACCAAGCAAATGTCATACATGTATACAGATAATAATTCATACATACCGTGAAGAAAGAATCATGGAAATCATAGGGCACTCACAAGCAAGTGATGCAATACCATTCTCTTCACTAATACAATGTCACATCAATTGAAGAGATAATATATCAATTAAACTACAATGGGCATATATAGCAATATCATCACAACTAAGCATCTATGAAAACATAAAGCATATTAAACATAATCATCGTGCATATAATGTATCATCACATCCATATAGTTTATCATTGCTCCACTGTCAGCGATAGAATAACAATAACATAAAATAAGGTCTAACAAAGTATTAGAACTGTCAAAGAAAATATAACAAATTGGAGAGGTGTCACAGAGAAACTGTAGAAAATATTGAAAACATTCATGATTCTGAAATTGAATACAATGAAGCTATTCAACAAAATATTACAGAACATGAATGGGGAATAATATCCAAATTACATAACAGTCAGAATATTGAAGTTTCTGAAATAGATATGTTGGGTAGAAGAGATGTTGATAGATAAACAGACTAGTGTAATGAATACCAAGGTGAAGTGTACACAAATCAAGCAATGAATTTCATAAGCAACATGAGAGATCATGGGTGCCTGATACATGATGACATACCATAGTGTATATACTATGCAAACCTCAATGATAAATAGAGAAATGCACTCAACATAATTATGGCACACTACCATAATAATCAAAATCCATCACCCTTGCTGATAATAATTCAAGGAACAATAGGAACATGAAATTCATATCTAATTGGTGCTATTAGTCAAGCTCTTCAAATTGTAGTGATTCCAGGTCGTTCTTCCCTTCTATTACTTGCACCAACTGGAGTTGCAACATTCAACATAGGAGCATTCACAGTGCATACAAAATTGAAAATCCCAATAAGATATTTTTCTCAACTAGAAGGAGCAAGACTAACAAACTTTCAAGAAGAGATAGCACACATCAAGTACATTTTTATTTATGAAATGAGTTTCATTGGTCAGAACATGCTAGAGAACATAGATTCTTGACTCCGAAAAGCATTCCCACAAAATGCAAATATTAACTTTGTAGGCATACACATGATTATGATTAATAAAAATGACTATTTTATATTCTAATACAAATAATTCATGTTATGAAATTTCTATAGATATGAAGGTATGTAGTATTGATAAAAAAAATTCATTGTTTATCTTTCAGGTATATCTATAATTTTGGTTGGATATTTGGGTTAGTTGCATCCTATTAATGATAGACCAACATATGACAGCAATAAAAGAGCTAAGTTTCTATGGGAAGAATTCAAAACTGTTACTTTAGATAAAGTATTTAGACAAGATGGAGAAAACATCCACCAACAGAGATTTCATCAACTTTTGACAAATCTTAGAGATGCAAACCCAACAATTGATGATTGGAGATTGCTTACAACAAGAACTACTATTACCATGGATGCGACAAGAAAAGAGGAGTTTGACAATGGTTTAATTTTGTTCTCAACAAATTATAATGTTCATAACCATAACAAAAAAAATGCTATATTCATCGAAGCATCATGTTGCATGTAGTGTTGCAACAAAATCAAGAAGTATTAATGCAGCAGAAGGATGCTCAAATGATGAGCTTGATCTAGAATTATTGATCAATAAGGATGTTAGGGTAATGTTGACTTCAAATATTTGGATACAAGTAGGTCTTGTAAATGGAGCTCTAGGATATATTCGAAAGATTATATACAAACCTAGAAGTGGTCCACTAGAACCACCAACATATGTAATGGTTGAGTTTGACAGCTATTTAGGAATATCGTTTGATGACCATAATCCAAATACAATTCCAATTACAACAATACATAGGGGGAGGACAATACAAATGCCACTAAGATTGGCTTGGGCATTGACAATTCACAAATCACAGGGTTTGACTCTTTTAAAAGCCACTATTGATATTGGACCAAGAGAAAGAACACGATTGACATTTGTTGCCATATCCCGTGTAAAGTCTTTAGACAACCTAAGGATTATGCCACCATTCACATATGACCATTATGAGAAAATGAAAAAGGGTAGACAACTTGCCAAGAGAAAGGCTGAAGAAAATAGATTGAAAATTTTAGAAGATAATTGATGTAATATATTTTCTTCAATTTTGTTTCAATGAGTATACTCAAAATTTTAAATGTAATATATTTATATGATTTTTAGTTTTATGCTACTTTCAATTCTTCTATGTTTAATGCATTGAAAATTACACAAATACATGTTCCTAATGCAACACAATTATGATACTTTTCAAATGTTTATAATGAGTTGTAGTAAATCTAAATTGTTGGTATGTGGCGACTGATCAACGAAAAAAGGAAAAAATCGACTTTGTAGAACCCTAATTTGGAAGCTTCTAAGCTTATTAAAAGGGGTTCAAATAGGGGTTATAGTATGATGAAAAAAGCGATTATTCGCAAGATTGTAATAGGTTTTTGTACTAATAGTAAAATCATTAGATGGCTGTGGTTTGGTGGATGTAGCCTCAATTGGGTGAACCACGTTAAATTCTCTGTGTTATAATTTCTTCTATGTGTGTTTTAGTTTCTTTGTTTATTAATTAAATCTGCATTTAATTGTTAGATATCTACTTTCTAACCCTAACAAGTGGTATCAAGGCGGGTTGTGTTTCAATTATCGTCTATAGGAAGATCTCACGGTTGAGTGGGAGTAATGGCAGACGAGGGTAAGAAGGTTGAGAAGTTTAATGGGTAGAACTATCAGTTATGGAAGATGAAGATGGAGGACTACCTCTATCAAAAGGATTTATGGCGGCCATTGGAAGGGAAAACCAAGAAACCCTCAACAATGTCTGATGAGGACTTGGATATTTTGGACAAAAAGGCTCTTGGCAGTATTTGTTTATGCTTGGCACAATTGGCGGTGTTCAATATTACAATAGCAAAGACAACTCAAGAGTTGATGGAAACCCTGGCGAAGTTATATGAAAAGCCTTCCACTTTGAATAAGGTATTTCTTATGAAGCATTTATTTAATATGAAAATGGTAGAAGGTGGGTCAATTGTTGATCATTTAAATGAGTTTAATACGGTCACCAGTCAATTAACTTATGTAAAAGTAAACTTTGATGAAGAAGTTAGGGATCTTTTAATTCCATTTTATTTTCCTAAAAGCTGGAATAGCTTGGTAATGGTTGTTAGCAATTCTGTTTCTATTTTGAATACATTGAAATTTGATGATGTTGTTGGTGTTTTTTTGAGCGAGAAAATTTGTAGGAAAAGCTTAGGTGGAACATCCACATCAGGCAGTGTTTTGAATGCAGAAAGCAAGGGAAAAACAAAGGAGAGAGGAAACAATTATGGAAATCGTGGGAAGTCATGAGGAAAATCAAAGGACATAAGGTCCCAATCTAGAGACAAGAGGGATTGCCGATACTTTGGTAAGCCGGGTCATTTAAAGAAAGATTGTTGGTCTTAGAAAAATAAAGAAGGAGACAAAAAGGAAGGAACTAAAGAGGAAAATGTGGTAAGTAATAAATCTGATGAGGATCCTTTGATTCTTTCCCTTGATAATGCTGATGATTCTTGGGTGTTAGATTTAGGGGCTTCATTTCATGCTACCCCCATAGAAGTTATGTTCTTGATTATGTCCAAGGGGATTTTGGGTTGGTTTATTTAGGAGATAACGAACCCTGTCAGATTGTTGGAAAGGGAAGAATCAATATTAAGCTACAGAATGGGAATCATTAGCTACTACATGAGGTAAGGCATGTTCCAAAGTTAAGAAAAATTTAATTTCAGTAGGGCAACTAGATGATGAAGGTTGTGTTGTTACCTTTAGTGATAAAAATTGGAAGGACACAAAGGGTGCCTTAGTGGTAGCAAAAGGTGTGAAAGTAGGCACCTTATATCTTTGTACAGGTCATACTGTTCCTTCTACTTTAATTATTATAGAAAAAAGGTCAATGTTCAAGAACAGTTGTTGTAGTTCAGCAGGTAGAAGATCATATAGTTGTTGTGGACTATGAATTAGCACTGTGGCATAATAGACTTGGGCATATGAGTGCAAAAGGTATGAAAGTACTTCATTCAAAGAATGTTTTACCAGGTCTAAAATGTGTTAATATGGATTTCTGTGAAAGTTGTGTGTATGGAAAACAAAAGAGAGTAAGTTTTCTCAAGGATGGGAAGCAAAAGAAAGATGAGAAATTGGAGCTTGTGCATATGGATGTATGGGGACTAGCTCAGGTATCTTCTCTCAATGGCTCTCAATATTATGTTACATTCATTGATGATGCAACTAGGAAGGTATGGATTTATTTCCTTAGGCAGAAATCTGATGTATTTGAAACTTTTAAAAAATGGAGAAGCTTGGTTGAGAATGAGACGAGTAAAAAAATAAAATGTCTTAGATCTAATAATGGTGGTGAGTATTGCAACAAAGAGTTTGAATATTATTGTTCCTCTAATGGTATTCGTAGGCAAAAAATGGTTCCAAGGACTCCACAGGAAAATGGAGTGGTTGAGTGCATGAATAGAACAATAATGGAGCGTGCATGAACTATGAGATTGCATGTTGGGTTGCCTTTAAAAATGTGGGAAGAGACTATAAAAACTGGTATTTATTTAATTAATAAAGCTCCCTCTAATCCTTTGGGTTGTGGTATTCTAGAGGAAGCATGTAAAGGTAAGAAGGTGAGTTATTATTTTCTCAAAACCTTTGGTTGTGAAGCATTTGCACATGTAGATTCTAAAAATAGAACCAAGCTTGATGCAAAATCAAATAAATGTATATTTTTTGGATATGGCATTGATGAATTTGGTTATAGGCTTTGGGATTTTGAAAATCAAAAAATTGTGAGAAGCAGGGATGACATATTCAATGAGAAAGTGTTGTACAAAGATCAATTGCTATAGTATGAAAAGAAAGAAAATGATTATGCAGTGTTGGATGATACTCCAATCAATGATTTTTCAGTGGTTCCTCATGCTTCGCAACAATAGCAACAACAAATACCACAAACTCCAGTGAATGTTAAACGATCTTCAAGGATAAGTAGACCTCCTGAACGATTCTCTCCCTCTTTGTATACTATTTTGTTAACTGATGCTAGTGAACTGAAATATTATGATGAAGCTATGCAGGTGGATACCAAGGTTCAGTGGGAGCATGGAATGGAAGAAGAAATGGACTCCTTGCTGAAAAATCAGACTTGGGAATTATGTAAGTTGCTTGTAGGTAAAAAGGATTTACCAAACAAATGGGTTTATAGGCTGAAAGAGAAGGATGGAGGTAAGAAGAGATTTAAAGCCAAATTAGTTGTAAAGGGATTTGCACAGAAAAAAGGGTATTGATTTTGATGATATTTTTTCTCCAATTGTTAAAATAACTTCTATTCGTACTGTTTTAAGTATTGTGGCTGCTAAAGATTTGCATTTAGAACAACTTGATGTTAAAACAATCTTTCTCCATGGTGATTTGAAAGAGGAAATATATATGGAACAACCACAAGGATTTGAGGTCAAAGTAAGAAGAAACTAGTGTGCAGATTGAAGAAAAGTTTATATGGCTTGAAGCAAGCACCTCGGCAATGGTACTTGAAATTTGATATTTTTATGGCTGAGCAAGGCTACAACATGTGTAATTTTGACCATTGTGTTTATTTTAAGAGGTTGGACAATGAAAACTACATTATTTTATGTTTATATGTTGATGACATGCTTGTAGCGGGGTCTAACATGGATCACATAAGTGAGCTAAAACAACAGTTAGCAAAATCTTTTGCTATGAAGGATTTGGGGGCAGCAAAAGAAATCCTTGGTATGAAAATTTGTAGAGATAGAAAAAATAGAAATTTTTTTATCTCAAGCTGATTATGTTGAAAAGATGTTGCAGAGATTTCATATAGAGAATGCAAAAGCTATTAGCACACCTTTGCCCAATCATGTCAAATTGACTAAGGATATGTGTCCAAAGACACAAGAGGAGGAAGAAAAAATGTCCAAGGTACCATATGCTTCAATTGTAGGCAGTTTAATGTATGCCATGGTATGCACGAGACCAGATATTGCACATGCCATAGGAGTTGAGCATTGGAATGCGGTAAAATGGATTCTCAGGTGTACTTGAGAGGTACATCCAATAAATGTTTATATTTTGGGGGCTCTAATACTGATTTAAAAGGCTATGTTTACTTAGATTTGGTAGGGGATATAGATACCAGGAAAAGTACCACAGGTTATGTATTTACAGTTGGTGGGACAATAGTGAGTTGGATTTCTCGATTGAAAAACGTGGTTGCTTTATCCACCACAGAAGCAGATTATGTTGCTACAATAGAGGCAGAAAAGGAGATGATATGGCTGCAACTTTTCATGGAAGAGTTGGGAAAATAATAGGCTTAAAATTACTTGTTTACAGACAACTAGAGTGCTATACATCTTGCAAATAATTTTTTCTTGTATTCTAAAAGAAAACACATATAGTTGAGATATCATTTCATTCGGTTAGTATTGGAGGATGGACAGGTCAAGCTAGACAAGATACATTTAGATGCCAATCTAGTGGATATGTTTACGAAGGCGGTGACAAGGGAGAAGCTGAGCTCCTCTTTAGCTTTGGTTGTCCTTCAAGGTTGAATTCAAGTATAACAAAGCAACAGGGTCCAAGGTACATATTTCCAGTGGGAGCTGTAAGTGCAGCAGTGTCATCTAGGATCAGTCTCCAAGTGGGAGATTGTGTTGGTGTGGAGCTTGATCAGTCTCCAAGTGGGAGATTGTTGGTATGTGGCGACTGATCAACGAAAAAAGGAAAAAACTAACTTTGTAAAACCCTAATCTTGAAGCTTCTAAGCTTGTTAAAAGGGGTTCGGATGGGGGTTATAGTATGATGAAAAATACAATTATTCACAAGATTGTAATAGGTTTTTGTACTGGATAATAAAATCATTGGATGGTTGTGGTTTGGTGGATGTAGCTTGGATTGGGTGAACCATGTTAAATTCTCTATGTTATAATTTCTTCTATGTGTGTTTTAGTTTCTTTATTTGTTAATTAAATCTGTATTTAATTGTTAGATATATGCCTTCTAACCCTAACATAAAATTCATTTGGTACCCATGTGGATTCTTCATATTTCAGCACATAATTTAAAAAATTGGTATGTTTCATATGCTTCTCACATATTCAATGAATTTTTAGTACTTGAATTTAATATATTTTGAGTTTCTTTGATATCATAAATTTGCTTAATGTTTACTCTCTTATATGCAATTTTCTCATTAGTTGGAAAATATATATTTTTTCTGATGTAATACTAATGTCAAAGAAAATAATGATTTTCCTATAGGTGAGGAAGATGTCACATAATGTGCATAAACCATGGGTGTCCATTTGGTTGTCAAAGTATCACTTGAGTCTTCCATTCAATGTCCTCCTTTTGTATAGAGGAGTTGAGTGTTTGTTATTGGTTGAGAGAGAAGATGGTCAATAGAATTAACAGGAATGGACCAAAAACCAGTCAATTTTTTTGATAATTATGTTATGTACTTTAACTTTCTCTACGAATCCAAGGTGAAAATTGACTTAGATGTAAAATTTAACAATCTTCATATTGAAATTGTAGATTTTTGTGACTAGTTAGTTCATCTATACCATGAGGTTCGAGATCTTTACCTTGTAGGATGCATTTGGAAGGTCACTATTAAGCCAACAATGACCATTAAAAAATACACTATGTGATGAGCTCAATATGAAATTCATGAGATTTCTTAAGGGACAATCATAGATTTGTTATCACACAAGACCACCTGAGGAATAGTTACTCGCTACTTTAAAGTTTAACTACTCCATCATATTGAGAGTGCATTAGGTCATGCCATCATTCAGGTTGCTACATGCACACTATGGGATACCTACATTGCATGCCGTTAAGTCCAATGTGACAATTAAAGTTCAAACTATTCTTCATGATAGTGACAATGGACAATTACCAGTGCACAAATGGTTAACTAACTAAAAGTATTTTTGAAATATTATTTGACAAATGTTTGCAAAATATTTATACATTTTATCTATGATTAAATTCAATTTTGAAAATATTTTTTGAATATTGTTTGAATATTTTTGTATTCTTCCCTATTGTATTCATATGGTGCAAATTTAATTTAAAATAGGCACCTCAAAAAGGATATCTCTCGGCGTATTTTACATAGATTTTTCTAATTATAGGTATGCTAGTTTTAAAATTTTGTACAGATCAAATAGTTTATTTTTTCTATTAAACAAAGTAGAAATATTACAAAAAATATGGTAGCTCAACAAGGAACTGCCAAAAAATAAGAATAAAGAAATTACAAGGAGCAATTCAAGAGCAAGTTGTTTACATCATGCATATAGTTCAATGAAATAATACATATTATAAAATAATAGAAAAAATTAAAACTAAAACATGTATCATAGATGAAATCACATCTAAAATTTATTAGAATTAATCATATCATGTCTAAAATTTTGAATTTGATATCATAGCTGATCTCAACATGAATGTACCTTAGATGGTATGTTTTAATTAAATATAATTCTTGATAGAAATTGAAATTTTCATCATCAAAGGGCAAGTAGTTTGGTGGTGGAAAATCTCACTAGTTACTAGTAGATTTTAAGTTTGAATGTCAATCTATACAATATTTTCATTGGGATATCTATAATTCCTTATTAAAACAAATACAATATTTATCACAAAGTAACATAAAATAATTAAAACTAAAATCTATGCAAAAAATATCTAAAAATGACTAAAATAACTCGTGTATGTGATGGTGTATATACACTCAAAGCTCTTGGGAATGAATCTACACTTTTATATTGTTTAGTAATTTAAGCTCATTTAGTAAACATGGTGCAGGAGCACCTGCCAAGGTGCCAAATTACAAGCACATTTTTGAAGTGTTGTTTTAAAATCATTTTGTTTTGTTATGCAGGGTATTTAACACTTTTACCTTGTGTTTGGGAACCTTTTTGGTTCATTGGAAAAAGTTGAATAAATTAGGAAATGTTTTGGTGGCCATTTCCTATGTTTTTTGTAAAAGTTTGAAAACACACTGTGTTTTCAAACAGCGAGTTTTTTTGCCTTTCTTGGTTAAAAACGAAAACCTAACTGTTTTGGAGGCATGCTAAAGACTCTTTCTCAACCTTGGAAGAGGTGGGATACTTTTGATATTGGCAGTTTCATGAAAATAGAAGAAAACAGTGATTTTCTTGATGTGAAAAATACAGTTTCCCTGTTCTTGCGTCTGAAACAGCAAGTAGATGACTTGAGTTAATATTTTATTGTGTTGTATAGCATGTGGTGAATCCTTTTATACATTCCTTGTGTAATTTGTGTTAGAAACTCCATCGCTTTCTATTATTGTAAATACTGTGGTTTCTTTGTTTTGTTGTTTTGGATTGGTAAAGTCCAGAAATATGGAGTTCTAGCTGGTTTCCAGACCGTACCAAGTAGTATGGAATCAATGGAAACAAGACTAGACTCCCTACCTGTATATTATGTACATAGAAATTTTTTTTTGAGTGCAAGAGCTGCCAGCATGATGATGCCCTAGGTGAGCTAGTGCAGGTCCGGTTGGGGCAGACTCGAAGTAAAAGTAGCATAACTTGCAGGGGAATAAATATTTTTGAGAAATTATTTTTGGAGAATTTAGGGGAAGGTCTTGGCTATGCTTGGAGGTTAGGAGGAGGTTCCAACAGGCCATTTGGAGGGAGAACTTTTCACCAGTCCGAAATCAGCTAGAAAAGTTAGGAAACCCTAGGGTTCTTAGCCATTTTTGTGTTTGGGCTGTGTACGGCCTATACAGGCTCAAAACCTCAAGAATATTTAAGGTGTGGGTATGGGAATCACAACCCCCAAATGAAGAAACTAGGTCCTTTAGTGGGTTTTTAAGGAAATTGCATTTTATCCCTGTTCAGGGGCCTAATTGGGCACTTAGGCTAGTAGCCCAAAAGTAGGGTTTGTTGTAAGCGATGATTAAGTGGAGTTAGGAGGGTCTTAGAGAGAAAAAGATGAGATTTTTGGAAGCCTTTGTAGCACCCTCACTCCCCTGCAAAGTTGTGTTCAACGTTTTGGAGGTTTTTGGTCTTTAAGGCAGAATAAGGGCCAATGGAGAACATGAGACAGCACCAAGGTTGGCTTGGTAGAAAGGAAGCTTGTTGATAGGAGAGGAGTTGGTCAGGAAAACTAGGGGCATCTAGACAAGAATAGAGGCCTATAGGTTAGATTGGTGAAGCCAAGCACCAAGGGGGTCTTACAAAGAAAGACCTAGAGCAGGAACTAGTGATTGGTTCCTCCAACTAGCCTCCCTATGAGATTGGTATCAGAGCAGTGAAAGATTTGGGAAAGCAGCTTATATGTCAAAAGTTGAATCAAGTGAACCGCCCAAGATGGTGACAAATGCACAGTTAGCCAAGATGGTTGAAGAGGAAGAAGAGGATAACAAGTCTCTAGAGGAAAGAATAGAACAACTTGAGGAAGCACTGAACAAGGTGAAGTTGGAAGGCAAAGTGCCAAAAGAAGAAGAGTTTGCAGAGGAAGACAAAGTCCCTGAACCTGACCCTATTCTCGAGGAGGAGCCTTTCTTGAAGGCATTCAAAGCCCTGAGTGGAAAAGGACTTGAGGGTGTACCACTATTCCATGGAAAGATGGATCCTGATTTGGTCTTGGACTGGATAGATGGAATGGAGAATCACTTCGAATGTGATGGAGTTACAGAAGCACAGAAGGTGAAGGTTGCAAAATCAAGGTTGAGAGGATCAGCTTTAACATGGTGGAAATTTGTACAGACTGAAAGGGAGAAAGAAGGTAAGCAGCCCATATCAACCTGGAAAGGAATGGTTGCTAAAGTGAAAGAAGCGTATATGCCAGATGACTGTGAAATTCAACTCCACAAGAAGAGGCAGAGTTTAAGACAAAAAGACCAAGATGTAAACACCTACACTAAAGAGTTCCAGAAGCTTTGCTTGAGATCAAATGTGGCAGAAGATGAGAGCCTAAAAGTGGCTAGATACCTCAATGGTTTGAGGCGGAATATACAGGAAGAGATGGCTTTGCTCAACCCCAAGATAGTCCACCAATGTTATCAGTTGGCTATTAAGATTGAAGAAAGGAATAAAAGGAAGCATGATCAGTCCTCTAAGGGTAGAGGAAGAGGCAAAGATCAAAGAGGACAGCGTGGAGGTTACCAAGGAAGAGGTGGTGACCAAAGAAGCCAAGGTGAATCAAAGCTTACTGAGCATGGAGGTGAAACCTCATCAAGAGGAGGATTTAATAGAGGAAGAGGACCTCAAGGGGGTTCAAACAGAGGAAGAGGAGTAGGCAAAAGTAACTCCTACTTTGCCACTATGAAGTGCTATCACTATAATCAGCTAGGTCATCCAACTTATAGGTGCCCGGAGAAAGCTTCATATAGCAATGAGAAAAGAGTAGCTTATGCACAAGAGGACACCATGAGTGTAAAGACACCTGAGATCAGTCATATAGAATCAGAAGTAGGTGAAAATCTGATGTTCAACAAGGTTTTGATCAGGCAACGGTCAAGGAAGAACCCAAGCAAAGGAGAGCTTTGTTTAGAGCAAGGTGCAAGATATTGGGAAAGGTATGCAAGGTCATTGTGGATTCTGGTTCTACAGAAAATATAATCTCTGAGGAGGCAGTAACTAAGATAAAATTGCAGAAGGTACCTCATACCAATCCTTACAAGGTCACTTGGCTGAATAAAGGGTAGAGTGTTCTAGTGAATGAGCAGATTATAGTGGAATTCTCAATTGGAGGCTACAAAGACAAGCCGATTTATGATGTGCTACCCATGGATGCATGCCATCTTCTTCTTGGCAGGCCATGGCAGTATGACAGAGGTGTTGTATATCATGGAAAGGAGAACACCATAGAATTCAAGAAGGATGGAAAAACCTTCAAGCTGCAATCATTGATTGAGGACGATAAAGGGCAGTCCAAGGTCCCTAATATCATGTTGAGTAGTGGTAAAGAGTTCATCAAGGATCCACACCAAGGGAATTAAGGTTATGTGATCATGATGCAGCCCAAAGAAGAGGAAAAGGCTGAAAAGACAATGTTACCAACAGCAGTCCAAAACTTGCTTGACAAATACAAGAGCATAGTGAGTGATGGAACACCAGCAACCCTACCACCAAAGAGAGCAATGAGTCATCAAATTGACTTCATACCTAGAGCCTCATTGCCTAACAAAGCAGCATACAAACTGACCCCAGAGCAGAACCAAGAGGTGGCAAGACAAGTGGAAGAATTGTTGAATCAAGGTCTGATTCAAAAGAGCATTAGTCCTTGTGCAGTCCCAGTTATTTTAGCAACAAAGAAAGGCGGTAAATGGAGACTTTGTACTGATTCTAGAGCAATTAATAGGATCACCATTAGGTATAGATTCCCAATACCTAGAATTGAAGATTTGATGGATTGTCTCGGAGGAGCACAATATTACACTAAGCTAGATCTTAAGAGCGGGTATCACCAAATCAGAATCAAGGAAGGTGATGAGTGGAAGACAGCTTTCAAGACAAATGATGGCTTATATGAGTGGAAAGTGATGCCATTTGGCCTCTCAAATTCCCCTAGCACATTCATGAGACTAATGAATGAGGTGCTTAAGGATTTCACAGGAAATTTTGTGGTAGTCTACTTGGATAACATACTGATTTTCAGTAAGATAGCAGAAGAACATTTGAAGCATGTAGAGATGGTACTCAAAAGGTTGCAAGAAGAACAGTTGGCAATCAGCCTTGAAAAGTGTGAGTTCTTCAAACAAGAGCTTGTGTATCTAGGCTTTGTGGTATCCCAAGGAACGCTGAAGATGGATCCAAGTAAGGTAGAAGCCATCCTAAACTGGCCTACATCAATCACAACAACTGAGGTAAGAAGTTTTCATGGTTTGGCTCAATTTTATAGGAAGTTTATAAGGAATTTTAGTGGTATATGTGCACCAGTGTTAGATACAATCAAGGGTGGTCAGAAAACAAAGTTTAAGTGGACACTAGAGGCTGATAAAGGGTTTGAAAAGCTGAAACAAGAAGTGGCAACACAACCTATCTTGTTATTGCCTAGTTTTGATAAACTGTTTATAGTTGAGTGTGATGCAAGTGGAGTAGCAGTAGGAGGTGTCCTTAGTCAAGAAGGTAGGCCTGTAACCTTCTTTAGTGAAAAACTCAATGAAGCCAAGCAAAAATACTCCACCTATGATCTAGAACTTAATGCTTTAGTGCAGTCCCTTAGGAAATGGAGGCATTATTTATTGCCCAAAGAGTTTGTGGTCTTCACGGATAACTAGGCACTCAGTTACATCAATACCCAAGAGAAGTTAAGCAATAGACACTTGAAATGGATGGAGTACATCCAAGCCTTTACATTTACCATTAAACACAAGAAGGGGCAGCAAAACAAAGTGGCAGATGAATTAAGCAGGAGGATGTTGACAGTCCAAGAGATACAGCTAAAATGCATTGGATTGGAAAGTTTTAAAGATCTCTATGGTGAGGATGAAGATTTCTCAAAATCCTACAAGGTATGTTCAGATTTTGCAAATCATTTTCATAGTCAATATGCTGAGTATACATTGCAAAATGGATTGTTATTCAAGGGCAATCTGTTATGTGTCCCAAGAGGATCAATGAGGGAAAATTTGATCCAAGAAAAACAAAATGTCAGTCTTAGTGGGCAATTTGGTATTAACAAAACTTTAGAGCTGGTACAAAGGTTTTATTACTGGCCTAAGTTAGCAAGAGATGGCAGAAAGTATGTAGAACAGTGTGTTGTTTGCATGAAAGGCAAAGGGGGAGCTAGCAATGCTGGGTTGTATCAGCCCCTGCCTATTCCTAATAGACCATGGGAGTGTGTGAGCATGGATTTTGTGGTGGGTCTTCCCAAGACTAAAACTGGTTTTGATAGTGTTTTTGTAGTTGTGGATAGATTCAGTAAGATGAGTCACTTTATTCCTTGCAAGACTACACATGATGCAAGCTATATTGCCCAACTCTTTTTCAGGGAAGTTGTAAGAATCTATGGATTGCCATTGAGTATTGTTTCTGACAGGGATGTGAAGTTCATGAGCCATTTTTGGAAAACACTATAGAGCAGATTGGGAAAAAATTTGCCATTTGGATCAGCATACCATCCTCAGACCGATGGTCAAACAGAGGTGGTTAACAGAGTGTTAGGTAACCTATTGAGGTGCTTGACAAAGGAATATGGGAAGACCTGGGATATGGTGATTTCCCAAGCTAAATATGCATATAATGATAGTGTGAACAGAACTACAGGAAAAAGTCCATTTGAAGTCGTGTATGGGATGCATCCAAGAGGAATTTGTGAGCTCAGAGACCTTGGAACAATGGAGAATAGGAGTGGACATGCAGAATATTTCAGTCAGACCATGAAGGAGATTCATGAGCAAGTTAAGAAGACAATCACAGTAGCAACACAAAAATTGAAGGATAAAGTTCATGAGTCACGGAGAGATGTACAGTTTCAAGTAGGTGATTATGTGATGGTTCACCTCAAAAAATCCAGATTGTAGAAGGGGATTTCCACCAAGTTGCAAATGAAGAGAGTAGGACCATGCAAGGTGTTGGCCAAGTATGGCAAGAATGCTTACAAGGTGGAGTTACCATCAGATTTGGGCATATCTCTGGTGTTCAATGTTGCTGATTTAATCAAATATAAGGGCACAGTCAATGATGAGGTTCAGAACAGTCATGAGGTATTCAAGGACATCAATAATGTACCCCTACCCAATCAAGAGCAGCTTGAGGCAGAGTAGATCTTAGAGTCCAAGGTGAAAAAGTCTACAAGGCACAAAATCTACATGGAACACCTTGTCAAGTGGAAAGGAAAACCTGAATTTGAGGCTACCTGGGTTGAAGAAGCATATTTCAAGAAGCAAGGGATTGATTTATCACTGCTATCTCCTCAATTTCATTGATCTTTGTGCTGAGAGGGGGAGAATGGTGCAAGAGCACCTGCCAAGGTGCCAAATTACAAGCACATTTTTGAAGTGCTATTTTAAAATCATTTGTTTTGTTATGCAGGGTATTTAAAAATTTTACCTTGTGTTTGGGAACCTTTTTGGTTCATTGGAAAAATTTGAATAAATTAGGAAATGTTTTGGTGGCCATTTCCTATGTTTTCTGTAAAAGTTTGAAAACACAATGTGTTTTCAAACAGCGAGTTTTTTGGCCTTTCTTGGTTAAAAACGAAAACCTAACTGTTTTGGAGGTGTGGTAAAGACTCTTTCTCGACCTTGGAAGAGGTGGGAGACTTTTGATATTGGCAGTTTCATGAAAATAGAAGAAAACAGTGATTTTCTTAATGTGAAAAATACAGTTTTCCTGTTCTTGCGTCTAAAACAGCAAGTAGATGACTTGAGTTAATCATTTATTGTGTTTTATAGCATTTTTTGAATCATTTTATACATTCCTTGTGGCATTTGTGTTAGGAACTCCATCGCTTTTTGTTATTGTAAATACTGTGGTTTCTTTGTTTTGTTGTTTTGGACTGGTAAAGTCCAGAAATATGGAGTTCTAGCTGGTTTCCAGACCGTACCAAGTAGTATGGAATCAATGGAAACAAGACTAGACTCCCTCCCTATATATTATGTACATAGAAAATTTTGTTTGAGTGCAGGAGCTGCAACCATGATGATGCCCTAGGTGAGCCAGTAAAGGTCTGGTTGGGGCAGACTCGGAGTAAAAGTAGCATAACTTGCAGGGGAATAAATATTTTTGAGAAATTATTTTTGGATAATTTAGGGGAAGGTCTTGGCTATGCTTGGAGGTTAGGAGGAGGTTCCAGCAGGCCGTTTGGAGGGATAAATTTTCACCAGTCCGAAATCAGCTAGAAAAGTTAGGAAACCCTAGGGTTCTTAGCCATTTTTGTGTTTGGGCTGTGTACGGCCTATACAGGCTCAAAACCTCAAGAATATTTAGGGTGTGGGTATGGGAATCACAACCCCCAAATGAAGAAACCAGGTCCTTTAGTGGGTTTTTAAGGAAATTGCATTTTATCCCTGTTCAGGGGCCTAATTGGGCACTTAGGCTAGTAGCCCAAAAGTAGGGTTTGTTGTAAGCGATGTTTAAGTGGAGTTAGGAGGGTCTTAGAGAGAAAAATATAAGATGTTTGGAAGCATTTGTAGCACCCTCACTCCCCTACAAAGTTGTGTTCAACGTTTTGGAGGTTTTTGGTCTTTAAGGCAGAATAAGGGCCAATGGAGAATATGAGACAACACCAAGGTTGGCTTGGTAGAAAGGAAGCTTGTTGATAGGAGAGGAGTTGGTCAGGAAAACCAGGGGCATCTAGACAAGAATAGAGGCCTATAGGTTAGATTGGTGAAGCCAAGCACCAAGGGGGTCTTACAAAGAAAGACCTAGAGCAGGAACTAGTGATTGGTTCCTCCAACTAGCCTCCCTATGAAAACACTAATCATTCAATATTTAGAAAGAAATGAACTTATCTAATTACCACTTTTTGGTAGGGATAAAGTGTAAAATTGCTATTAACTATTTGATCATTGAATATTTTGATGTTTAACTAGAACATAGAGAGATCGAAAACCTTGTGTACAAACATCCCTTAAAATTCTACCATTTTTATATGTGATTGGCATAGTAATATGAAATAACTAAATATAAAATATATCCTAAAAATAAAAAATATCCATAAAATACTATAAAAATTTGAGTTATTAGATATAAAAAATGTAAAGAATAGTGTCACTTTTTTGAGATTGAACAACAAAGGAGGGTGGTGTGGTTATCTCATCCTTTGTATTATCCTCTCACATGAGGAAGGTTAGTAGATCACTAGAGATATATGTTCAAGTATGATAGTCAAATCCAACATGAAATCCTAATCGAAGCTAAGCTCAACACATAGACTAAAAACATCTCTATTGAGCATCATCCATGTGCTACTACACTTATTTTTCACCTACAAAAAACTCTTTCACCAAAATATTAAATAAAAAAATCCATTCTTGCAAAGCTAGTAAAGAAAGAAAACCAAGAAGGCACTCTTTCATTGGTAAGATTAAAGACTTCATTATAGTGATTTCTTTTCACCATCCAACTTATCTCCAAGACAACCTTTGGTGTATGTTGAGAAGTTGGAAAGGAAGGTAAGCAACTGTACAATCAATTAAATAATTAAAATATGTAGAATACAATATAAAACTGATGTGTATACCTTACAACATGGTGTAAATCAAATTTTCTTAGGAATCTATGAGAATAAGGTGATTTGAAGGTCAAAGGCACATGTGTCCACTTTGAAGAGGATATCTCCATTGGAATTGAAGATTGTGAAGCCCTTACAAAAAATTATAGAGTTTAATAAAGAGAATTAGATATTTTAGAATCAAATCAAATCAAAGATGCCAACTACTACATGAAATCAAATAATTTATTTTTTAGAAAAGTAAAATTGTACAAGGCTTCTTCAAAAACCATAAGACTCCATTAATGACTTCTACCAAGCTTTTGTCAAGAAAATAAAATTATGTTTAATAACCATTTTGAACACACACATGTAGAGAATCCTTAAAAAATAGAATAATTAGCATAAGAAAACCATATGTTATCTCCTTGTAATTTCTCTATTGTATAAAAGTATAATGATTATATGCTCTCTCTCTCACACACACACACACATTTAGCAAGAAAAATGAATATGTTATCTAAGTTTATAACTTTTAATTGTGTTACAATGATTGAATGAATATGTTTTATGGTTAAAATAATTTAATCACTCTTTCACTCTTGAAAAAATGATAGTTCTAGTAGGATGCTTCTATTATATACTCCTACAAATTATCAACATGATAGAATAGAAGGAAATACCATATTACATGTTTATAACTATAACACATTTTTTGAGGTAACATAGACCTAGAATAAGTCTTATTTAATATATATTAAACCAAACATATTTAAGACATGCACATAGGATCAAATGGTCATATTCACCCAACAACATATATGAAAAAAATCTGAAATATATATAAGAATTATAAAAGTTATGTAAAATAATCACATTCATTCAAATGGTTTTATCTCATTTATTAATATGCATTTCTTCTAAATGTGGTAATCATTCATAAGTTTAGAATTAATCAGACAATTACATAAAGCATAAACATTAATATGGTTTGACCTCATCTAATAACTTAAAAGTAACACTTTCACTTAATTCACATATTTTCTCAATGATGATAAAATACATGTGTTTATTAATGTGAAGACTAAATAGATTTCTTATCTCTATCTAAAATAATTAAATTGAATAAAGAAATAAATGTCAACTAGAAAGATCTTATTAGTTCCCCATCATTTATGGTTATTTAAATAAATATTATTTTTAAAAAAGTAATAAATGTAAGGTCAAGATTTGTTTGTATGTCACAAATGCAGATTTATTGCAACATGACAAGGTTGCATGTCACAATCATGTATTTGCTATAAATTGTATGGTCAAGATTTATTTGAAGGTAGTCCTTTTAATTTCTACCATGTCCATGTATCATCTAGTGCTCCTCACTAAGGGAACACTTATCGACATAATTACAATCAAACTTAAATAAATGTTTAACTTATATTGACTATTCACTCCCAATTTGACAAGAAAAAAATAAGAGCACATAGCCTTTGCACTTGAACATCTCTAACCACTAACAATTATAATCTTATTTATGAAAATAATAATCGTATTTTGTTAATACCAATACAAAGGGTTCTATTAGAAGAATTAAGCTTCTATACAAATAAGTATGTATTTGAACTATAACAGATATCTCTATTGCCAATTTGTATTTGTATGTATGCATTTGGATATTATTTTTTATTGTTAAATTATAATAATTGAATTTTTTTTTACGGATTTACATTTTAGAAGGAACTTCTCTTATAAATTTTAGATTGGTAATCATTACTCATTGACTTAAGCATGGTATATTTAAATTTTTTCATTAGAGTGTTGAGTAAAAGAACAAACCTTAATTTATTATGATCATCAAGGAAAATAATGTTCAAACTAAATTGCATATTGCATAACCATTATTAGAGGTTAAGATTAGTATTACATCAATTGATAATTACATGTATTTGATCTTATTGAACTTGTTGAATCAAATCTAGAGGTATTTTACCAAGGAAAATATACTCACTTAGAAAGGTCCCAATATGGATTCCTAAAAACTATGCACACTAAAACTTCTCTAGTGAATTTTTTGAGTGATATGGAATAAACTATGCTCAATATTTTAATACTATTTGGTTTGCTTCCAATCCGATGAATCTTCTAAGTTATGGAATAGACTATTAAGTGGTTGTGCAACATCTTTTTTTGAATTTTAATCTTTATGCTATGTTGCAAATCATAGAATGGATGTGAAAGATCTTTTAGGATCAAATAATGACCTTGGATATTAGCATATACATTAAAGGTGCATGCACTAAGTTTTAATTGGTTTTAAGGACCCATCAAACACTATTATGAATTATCTATAATCTTGGAACATTTTAAAATTTTGAACTATAGCATCAACTCACTTATAGGGTTATGTAAATCTTGTGATGGTCATGAATTTGGTGTAAATATTATACTTCATTTAGGATTTGTTTATTCTAAGTGCAATACTTTCATTAGTAAGTGTATTTAGCAGTATTATGAATATTTAGTTTCTCACCGAGATAGTTAAAAATGGCATGTGAACACCTTGACTTGAGGTGCTCAAGTGCCACCACTACCTCATTAATCCTTGATTCATGAGAGCTAGGTATCACCTTTGTTGAGTCAATGTTGTCTATATGTCTATTAGTCTAGGTTAACAATTCACTTAGTTAGGAGTGATTGAGCGTCAATTCATGCCCTATTGGACATCCTCCAAAAGGGCTATATATTTATATTCTACTCTTTGTAATTTTCTCCAATATATTGAATGTAGAGAACATTTATTCTCCACTTTAGATTTGTAATTATCTCATAGGAATTTGGTATTAGATATAGATTTTTTATTTTTAGTAAATTTAAATATGGTATCAAAGTTGTAATGTTATTGGATTAGTCCTTTTCTAGGGGAATGCATATCTAAGGTTCTAGTATATTTGATTAATGGTGGAGCTAATCTAAACTCACTATTATGTCTGAAATAACCAAATTAGCTAGGATCCACTATTGATTTATCTAGATATAAGAACTAGAAGCTAGTTGTAGGTTACTAAGGTTTTACAATAGTTTGTGTACTTGAATTTTAAAATATTTCTCCTAGAAATAATCAAACCTCACCATTATATCCAAAACCATTAAAAATACACTAGGAATGGCTATAAGCTTGTTATAGTTTTAGTTTATCATCTAAGACTCTTGTCTAGTTTTCACTAGTTGCATTCCATTCAAGATTTGATATGGTATTATTATTTGTAAACTTTAAACTTGATCGACATATTCTAAAATAAAATATATTAATAAATATTATCATAAATATTAATAACTATTAAAAACTTTTTATTACAATAATATTATAATAGAATATTTAATAGTTTAATAAGTATTATAATAAATTTATTTAAAAATTGATTACAAAAATTTTTATTAAAGAAATAACAATAAATAAGAAAACATAACTATTTTTTTTTTTAAATAAATATATATAAAACAAATGTTGTTGATAGTTCCTTCTTTCTCAATTCTTTTGTTGGACTGTATTTTCTATTATTCTATTTGTACCATTTCAACTTGATTCAATAAAAAAATATATATATAACTAGCAGTTGCACCAAAGGAGGTGAAATGGTTATGCCGATTTTATTTTGTATAGTTTATGTTTGAGATGAAGTCTATAATTTTTAAGTATATTAGATTTTACAATTAGGGTGTAACATAGATTTTTGTTTCAAATGACCATTTAAATAATTTTATGGTAGATGTTGTTTATTATCCTTTGTGGAATACACTTGGTTTCCTATCTATTATGATTTGGATTGATGAATCATGATAATAATTGATATGAAAATTCAATTTAGAGATAAATAATTTGTTTATTTCATCTCTGCACATGTCTTACAAACTATCTTACATATGACATTTGTGAATCCTTAGCACATTAAATTCAAAACCCAAAAGGCATAAATTTAATAATCTTTTTAATTTTATAGGGAATAAATTAGACTTCATTTGTTCCATGTGCGTGTGACTTGAGGCAAGTAAATAAAAATCTAAATTGGATTTTCATGGAGGCATTAAATCATTATACTTATTTTCCATCCTCTCTCATGCTAGATCATTTCAATCATAACAATATTCAAGTAGCATTTATCAAAATTAGACTTTGATTGATGCACATAAAATAACATGTACTTCTTCATCATCATCTTGGCCATCTACATGGTTGCTTGTAGTGTAATAATATTTTGGATGATTGTAAAGTCAATCTTTTCTAGGTGTTGACCTAAGAAGAATCTAAAGAACAAAATCACATGTTATATAATCAAATCCAAAACTCATAGGTGGCAAGGTAAACCATCATCATAATGGGAGTGTTTGAAATTTTTTCAACCTAGATAGTCATTTTGGCTAACAAATAAGAGCAGCGACATGGTAAGCTGAATTCTGACAGCATTAACAATGACCAGAGGAAAATACACAATTTTCTAATCATCAGTAGAAGGTTTATCAGCTGTCAACAGAAGCAATAGCTAAAAATGTGGATGTGTTTCTAAGCCTGTGTCAAACTCTCTTTACAATATTTATTCAGATAGTGACATTATTACCATATTCAGAGTTGTGGCATCCTTTGAGCAGTATAGTCAAAATGTGGAGCAAGCTGAAAATTATTGGCTTACAAACGGACCAAACAAAAGCATTGAACAATAAAGTACACAAATCTCCTTACAGCTTGGCACTACGACATTAAAAATCCAAATCAAGGAGAAGTATGGGACATCCTTCTTTGACTTAAGCTCTCAAAACAAGTCATATCCTATCATAGCATCCTGAATGAGAATTTAGTGAATTAAAGCAATATAAGCCAGTGTATAAATAAACTCATTAATGGCTGAAACAACCCAAATTAAGGCAGCAGCTATTGTATCAGTAGAAAAATGCTACCTAGGCAAACAACAATACTTATAAAGCCTCTGAGAAAACATTAAGACCAGTGGTACACTAAGACCTCTGATTCAAATGTCCAATTTCATTGCCCAAATTTCATAGTACATAGCTAAATTTATACAACCAAAGAACAGGGTGCTTGATGAAGCCACAAGATCCAATCTCTCAGCTGGCAAGCACTAAAATACACTGAGCTGCAAAATCAACAAAAAAAAAAAAGGATCTGTTGTTTGATAAAACTTAACATACAAATTTTGAAGCCAGAAAGATATAAAGCATACTGTGATATGAAATATTTTAATTGACATCTTTCAAATGCAAATTTTGCTTTTAAAAGGGTCAGATAATAACAAGAGTACTGAATATTCCACCTGAAACAAAACAGTGCATATGATCATTTAGAATTCTAAAGCAAATATTGCTGTTTAGTGACCAGATAGAGTTACATGTAAAATTTCAGTACCATGACACCTTAAAAAGCATGTAACCAAGCAGGATCTATGAACCATAAATAAACAATCAATCTGGGCAAGTGTACATTCACATTGTAGACACAAAAGATTTAAACCTAGTCCACAAGAAGTTCGCATGCTTTCTAGAAGCCCTACAACTAAGGCAAATAACATAGACAAGGGGAAGAGAGAAAGGCTCCTCTCCTCTTCAAGGTAGCTGACATTCTGAATTCCAATTTTGAGAAAGGAATTGAGCTCCAATTTTTCTAGTTTCATCATTTTATGATGATTGGGTTTTGACTTTTTCCTCCAAGTTTTTTCTTTGATAAGATGGTAATGTTTGGCTACACGAACATGAAAGGTTTCAAAGGTTTTCCTAGCAGATGTATCTCTTTATGAGGTTTACTTGGTCTCTGCCTTAGATCTTTAGTGAATCACAAAAATGATTGATTTCTCTGCAAATATATCTCTTTCAGAAGATGTCTTGCCTTTGAACTTCCAAATATGCAATTGTCAGCTTGTGGATTTCACACAGTGTTTTTGATAAAGATCTATTTCTTTATGGCATTTCTGGATTTAGATTTATTAGATGTGAAATTTTTCAATAGCATACCTTAAATTTAAATCCAATCTCCAAAATCAAACAAATTAAGCACTGCCTTCAAATCCAAACCCCTAATTTAAAAAAAATAAGCACAACATTGAATTAAATCCCCTACTTCAAAAAAATCAAACAACTTTTCAATCCAATCCCCAAATTCCAAAAGATCAAACGCCACCTTCAAATCCAATATCCAAATTCAAAAACATCAGACTCCACCTTCAATCCAGTACCCAAATTTCAAAAGAATTGAAAAAGCACCAAACAGACAGCACAAAATCAAATTAAGATGATCATCCTGTCGAGATTACATTTTATCTCAATTGCACCTCTAAATGCTCCAGGCAGATTTGTTGGGTTATATAAGTTTACTGTCTATCACCTCAAGGATTTATATTGTTTAGATGGAATTATGTCTATTAGGGAGCTGGTGGAAGTGTTAGAATTCTTCTTTTTCTGAAAGAGGACCAGAACTTAAATATTTGATGAAAATCCTTCTGCTTAATAATTAAAATATTCTCAAATAAATGGCTGACCTTGGCTTTACTTTAAATCACAGTGCTGATTTGGGCTTTAATATTGGGTCCTCTGGTCAAACACAAAGGCGTGGAAACATGGCTATTCATCAATATGTTCCCTACTTCATCAAAGTATTCAAAATCCTAGCATATCAAAAGGCACCTAATATTTTCTCACCAACAAACAACACCAATCTGTATTTTGGACCTACGCAAGTAAAAGTCGGTTTTCTTTTTTTAAGTCTTCTGGTGATACCAGCAGGTTAGATCTACCTTCCATGTTCTGATCGCACTTTATCTTTGGGCCTTCTGCTTTGTTAATTTGAATCTCTGTATTTTTTGTGCATAAATAAACTTATTTTATATAAAAGAAAAGGAAAGACAAAAAATATTTCGTTTGCAGAAAAGTATCACACAACAAAAATAGCTGCACATGAAATTAAAGGTTTCTTAGAGTCCTTGACCTTGTGTATCCAAGACTTTCAACTGACTGAACAATAGAAACAGATTTCTCAGCAACAGATTACACTTTCATCTACATTGCAGTTCATAACTTCATGGCTCATATCTGATTTGTATTATCACTTGTGATGGCTACCAAATTATAATAGTTAGAAATTCATGTCCACCAAACCTCAACCTATATCTATTTCTTTACCTTAAATCTTATTATTACATGCTCTCTCCTCTAATGTCGGTGTAGCGGTTTGCTATATTCACACATTGGACCTGTCGTTCTCTTAATTTGTCACTGTCGTGTTTAGTTATTATGATTGTAATTGACTAGGGGAGAGAACACAGTAGTTGTGCACCCTAACTTCGCGCTTTTAATTATCCTATGTGGAAATTTCAAATCAGTCCCAATTTTTTACAGCAGCTTACTTGCCAAGTCCCCTGCTTATAACTAAGGTTTCAGGGCCACATCATCAAATTTGATGCCACATCAGAATGCTTTTTGTCAAGGTGTCCAAAAAGGCCCAAAAAAAAAGTGAGACCAATACTTGTGAATTCACAGCATGTTTTATTGAGCGCTGATGTGGAATCACATGTTGGTTGCTTTTTAGATCAAAGGAATACATTTTGTTTAATTATGGGTAGTCATCATCAACATTAACAACTTTAAAGTCACAACTATTGGTCTAATATTGATAAAAATATTGAGCATTATATAAACAACTACTATCACAACTATTGGAACATGCTTAGGTACTGGGTCCTCTCTCCTATAATAGAAAGAACAAGATAGAGTGGCATTAGCCACCAACCACAATTCCCATAAGCTTTTATATGGCATTAGCAAGTTCAATCATAATAACTAAACAGAAGGAATTGTTAGACCAAATATAAAGCTCAAAGGTGCAAATAAATCAGCAGATATTGTCCAATCAGAAGAGATTTTTAGTTAGGCTAACGTGATTGAAGGTTTCAGACTTCAACATAAAAAGATTTCAGACTTCAGCATAAAAAGATTACCTGAAGGTGTTGGACATGGTCCTTTCTCATCAGGGAGTCAAAAGGAAGAAACAAATTAATTTTACTACTAACAGAAGCTGTAGTTTATCCTAATCTTGCTACATACTGGGAGCAGTGGTTCAGTTTTCTGCTCTCAACCATATCAGCTTCTCTGAGTTAGCAATGAAAGCAAGATAATTGGAGCAAACCAAATTGAGTGAAGTTTGCACCAACATTGCTCAGATTTTTCCAGATTAAGCAATGCACAAAGAAGCCAAGGATGTATTCCAAGCATATTAACTGTACCTTGAGAGGATGGGTGGCAGTTTTTCACATTCAATTATCATTAGTTTTTCACTTTGAGTCTCTCAGAGTTTTTGCACAGTCAGACCCCTAATGGGAGGATTATGCTTTCATCATTTTGAAGCTTTTGTTCTAAGAGGCTGTGTTTCATTGCACATGTCAGAGACTTGAGGTTAACTTTATACCAGCCTCTACTAAAGAATTTCTTGACAAGTTAATGACTGATGAAAATGTTTTCCTAATATTTCTATTGTTCAGCATCTCAACCTGTAGAGGTAGATGCACCTGAATGTCTTGGAAATGTTAAAGATGATACCTACAATGATGATGTATGGTGTGGTTATTCTGATGAATGTGGCTCCAAAGTCACAGTCACTATGAGATTTAAGGGGCAGCAATAAATCAATGGATTAAGGACATATAGTGCAGGATTGTTGGTAGCACTGTAGCTGGCACTTGCAGCTGATCCAAGCTAATTTGAGGGATTCTAAATAAATAAACATATAAAGCCAACATAATTGTAGCTGTATTATCTTTAAGCCTTGCTGGCCCAATTCAGAACACAGAATCAGTATAGCAACCTCTATAGTCACGTTTGAATTATTTAATTGTTTTCTTTTAAATACCACTTCTTGCCGTAATTTCTTTTAGTTTATTCACTTTTGTGCAAATTGTTTTTTGAACGGTACCTAGGGGCATCACTGGCCCCAGCCCAGACATACCACTATCTATGCTTGTGATTTAAACTTCATTTTCACAGAGCCCTATTAACAGAGATATATCTCCTCTAGTAGTTTTGTGGTCACCTTCACACCTGTGGGGGGATTAATCTTGGTTCTCCTTGATGAGAATTCCCCATTTGAACTCTTACATTCCACCCATGATATTTTTGCAAGTAGTTTTTAATGCACATAAATTTTGCTTAATTTTTTCTCACTATTTTCTAGTTTTTAATGCCCTCAGTTGACATTTTCAAGTTTGGCAAATTTTGGTGCCCTTGTAGATACACTACCACCAAGACTAAATGGATTTCCTGCTTTCATTTACTCCTACATTTTTTTGCAAATTTTGGTGCCCTTGTAGATACATGACCACCAAGACTAAATGGATTTCCTGCTTTCATTTACTACTATATTTTTTTGCTTTCTATATGCCATGTGCAAGGGACAGGATCAGAGGATGAAGGCCAACGTTCTTCTCCTTCAAAGCCTTGTTATGTATTTCTTGTTTGCTCAGGGTTGAGGCTGCAATTAGTATATAATTTTGATGAGGAAAGAGGTAGAAGGTAAAAGTGTTAGTAGTAAACATACCATAGATGCATGAAACGCATAAAGGAACAGTTTTTGTGTGTGTGAGAGAGAGAGGGGCAAGATGACTGCATATGGAAAAAGAAGACTTGGGAAATTGTTAAATAAAAATCCAGAATTGGTGACTATTAAACAAATGATTTCTCAATATCATGAATAAGAAGGTAAAGTATAGGAAGATTGGCCCTTATAAAAGGTAAAGAGTCCAAAGTTAATGTCGAGCAACAAGATGATTGGAACATATAGTCTATGAAAGAAGTACGGGAAGATGAAGAAGACAATAGAAGGCTTGGTAGAAAAACTCCATGATAGCAGGCTAAAGGGTCAAAAGAAATAAAATGGATATCAAAAGTTGGACATGGTCAAGATTGTCGACCATTATATACTTCCCTATATTCAAAATTGTGAGCAACATGCACACGGTCAAACTTACCAAGGAAGTCTGACACAAGAGCATCCATGAAAAAATGGGTAATCTTGCATGTTTTGGACCATTCTATGGTCTTGCGGAAGCAAAATCTTTGTCAATACCTTTTTGGTGGATTTTGAGAGGACTATATTTGAAGTCATCTTAAGATCGCTATGTTATAACTTAAAAATTGCTTCAAAATAAAAATCTCAAGACTTGTACAGGCCATAACAGTCTCATATCCCATATTTGAGTGTCAATTTTTTGTGAATTCCTATAATTTTTCAAGAGGAATCCAAAGGCGCAATCAAAATTAACATTGAGTGTATGGGTACAACACAATGATGAAAGGGTTAAAGACATGAAAATCTGCAAAATGCTAGAGCTAATATGAACAGGAGAATGGACAGTTAGTGACAGTGTATGCTTAATGCTCTTAATAAATAGCCAGTTATCATAATTTGGACAATATATAGGGCTGCAAGTCAGGGGTGAATGAAGTTGAAGATGCCAAAGACACAGTGATATAAGACCACCCAAGGCAGTGATAGATGTACCCTTGATGGATAATGTTTGGATATTCACCTTTAACAGTTTGATGCAATGGCATGTGAATTTCAGGTATACAAATGAGAATTTCTTTTTATAGCAGTTTCAATTTACCTAATCTTTGTCTAATATGTGGATAGGGAAGAGTACACTCTTGAATAATTTATTCTGAACAAATTTCAAAGAGATGGATGCATTTAAGGGAAGGTGACTTTCTGGCTCCTACATTATTTTTATTTTTCAGACAGTTTCTGGTTTGTTTTGTGACCTAATAAACAGTATATACAGGTTATTCCATGCATTAGGATTTCTGTAAGGTTATTTCTTCCTCATAGTTTCTCAGAGTACCTATTTAATTGCATAAGGTCCTACTCAATTGTTCAAGATTTAGTTGCAATGACACTAATAGTACTATTTGGAAATCACCTGAGATTTTATTTTCATAAGTATCCTAATGTTCCAATTTTCTCACATGTGGTCTGGATCTCCAGGCTTCCAATGTTTTCTAAGGAGTCTAATCCCCAGCCAAGAAAGCACACACAGTGGCAGCCTACTTCTGACTTTACAGGAGGGCAAGCAACTCTGTATAGGTTAGTGATGAGTTCAATTAACAATATTTACCTTTCACTGACACCAAATTATCATTCACATTTCTCCATTGCAGGATACACGTGTTACAGTTTTCCCCAGGATTGCTTGACAGACATTATGAGAAGCTTGTTGAATCCCCATACTTCTATGACACAAGATTTAATGCAGAACAGAACTACAATCAACTACAAGTTACAGACTCTTATACCCTAAAACAATCCTACCGATATGTTCAAGTGACTATGCTGATAACTTGAAGTAAATTGTTGAAATTGGGAATAATTTCTGAACACTCTAAGATTTATAAGAATTGAGAGATACCGAACACAGAAAACATCAGCAAGAAATGGAAAAGCATATGCCTCAAATTCTAAAAAATTTTGCAAAAACCTAACCAATACAGTGTTACAGTTTTCCCCAGGATTGCTTGACAGACATTATGAGAAGCTTGTTGAATCCCCATACTTCCATGACGCAAGATTTAATGCGGAACAAAACTACAATCAACTACAAGTTACAGACTCTTATACCCTAAAACAATCCTACTGATATGTTCAAGTGACTATGCTGATAACTTGAAGTAAATTGTTGAAATTGGGAATAATTTCTGAACACTCTAAGATTTATAAGAATTGAGAGATACTAAACACAGAAAACATTAGAAAGAAATGGAAAAGCATATGCCTCAAATTCTAAAAAAAATTGCAAAAACCTAACCAATACAGTGTTACAGTTTTCCCCAGGATCGCTTGACAGACATTATGAGAAGCTTGTTGAATCCCCATACTTCCATGATGCAAGATTTAATGCAGAACAGAACTACAAACAACTACAAGTTACAGACTCTTATACCCTAAAACACTCCTACCGATATGTTCAAGTGACTATGCTGATAACTTGAAGTAAATTGTTGAAATTGGGAATAATTTCTAAACACTCTAAGATTTATAAGAATTGAGAGATACCGAACACATAAAACATTAGCAAGAAATGGAAAAGCATATGCCTCAAATTCTAAAAAAGTTTGCAAAAACCTAACCAATGTAAAGATTAAAATAAATATGAATACTTATTACAAGAATTCAGATCTACAGACCATGAATTAAAGAAATTCAAATATATACATAAAGAAAGAGTAAAGAGGCATATTGTCAATCACAAA
The DNA here is from genome assembly GCA_007258455.2 of Sequoia sempervirens. NCBI lineage: Eukaryota > Viridiplantae > Streptophyta > Pinopsida > Cupressales > Cupressaceae > Sequoia > Sequoia sempervirens. The sequence continues at coordinate 159,778 of VDFB02275709.1, forward strand.
TTAAGAAAAAAGCATTCACTAACCTCTCTAAAGCAGAAAGCCCTAATGTGCTCTTCTTCTCTGTTAATGCCTACTAATCATCCCTGAAAAATTATAAGAGTCAGGGAAAAATATGCACAAACAAAAGCAAATAAACCTTATCATAACATTTTACCTCAAGATTCTGCACAAATTGTGTCTGCAGACCAATGTCGATGAGTAAAAAAGAACAAAATATGCAGGAAAAACTCCTTCGATTGCCTTAATTGTAGTTTTTTTTACATGGATATCCAATGGCGGTGCTGTTAACAAGGCGTGTGAAGTGCAGTCTTGCAAAATCCTCAGGGAATTCTCCAACAAAATTCTGGTGCCGTGAGACAATTTCTCTCAGGCGTGAGACTTTCCCGGTGGGCAAAGCCCACAATAAAGAGCCTATCAGTTAAATATAAATATACAATCCAAATGGAAAAGTTAAAATTAAAATTTAGGCGCACTTACTATGAAAGGTGCAGATGTTTATTTTGGCAGAAGGTTAAGATAAGATACGATATTTGAGGGTTTTGTTCTGCTCTGCTCTGCCCTTTTAACCGCGTAAAGATGGAGATGATGCACAGATTGAAACGGATACGCTCCGTGTTAAACAGGTAACTTATACTTATTGCACCCTAATTGATGGGATCTGCAAAAGAGATAGAGTAGATGAAGCTCTTGTTTTAGTAGCCGAAATGATACAATCTGGCATTTCTCCTGGTCACATTACATGCAATACACTAATTAATGGTCTCTACAAGGTGGGCAGGGAAGATGAAGCTCTAAGGTTAGTAGCTGGAATGAGACATGCTCTTTGTTCTCCAAATGCTGTTACATATAACACCCTGATAGATGGCTTTTGCAAAGTAGAAAGAGTAGAAGAAACTCTAGGATTAGCAGCTAAAATGTTACGAGACGGCCATTTTCCTAACAGCTACACTTATACTAGCCTGATAGATGGCTTTTGCAAGTGGGGAAAAACAGACAAAGCCTACAATCTGTTTGTACAAATGAAGGAGTTTGGTCCTTTGTCCAATGGTGACATTTACTGCAGTTATTGATGGTTTGTGCAAAGATGGCAGGATGGACAAAGCCTGGGATTGTTTCCATGACATGTCCAAAACGGGTTTGCAGGCGGATGCGATTACTCATAATTCTTTGATGTGCAGCCTATGTGGATTGCATGAGGTGGAAAAGGCTCAAAATTGTTTAAAAATATGCTAAGGCAAGGCTGCTCACCAAATGATGTCAACTACAGCATTCTAATTGGTGGTTTATGTCAGAATAACAGAAAAAGGAAGCATTTATACTTCTTTCTGAGATGGAAAACAGGGGACATCTTCCTGATGTAATTACATATAGTACTTTGATATGTGCATTCTGTAGAACAGGAGACATGAACATGGTAGGAAGGACATTAGAAGAGATGGCAACAAGGGATGTGAAACCTGATGAAGTGACATACAACACAGTCATTGATGGTCTGTGCAAGGCAGGAGATCTCACTGGTGCACATTTACTGATGAATAAGATGATAGATGAAGGCTTGACTCCTAATGCAGCCACTTATAACTGTCTGATTGATGGCCATTGCAAAATTGGTGAATTGGCTGGTTGAAGTTGGTCAAATGAAAAACTTAAGAGACTTTGTAAATGATGATTCTTTTATTATTTCTAGGGCAGCATAGCTCTCATTCCTTGGTTAATATGCTAGCCATAAATCATTCTCGGATATATATTTTCTCAGGTCTAGAAGTTGATATCTTTGCATTCATTTCAGCGTTACTCATGTACAGAACCATTCTTTTGTGCAAGGATGGGAAAGTTATTCTGATAGTTTGGATTGAAGCATAATTGGATGTTCCTTCCTATCATTGAAGATTACTTTTTGTCTAACACGTTACAATAGTAAGCAATTTCAGACTTATACTTCAATTTTAAACATTTTTAATGTTTTCTACATAATATGAAATATTTTAGAGTTAGCATAACAAATGTAGATGTAAGGGTTTCTGTCACATTCAGGTCAGTATTTTGAATTTTCTGATATCGCGAAATGAGGCATCTACAGGGTGCCCTCATAATTAACCCAGAAACCATTTGGAGCTAAAATATGAGTTGTGGAAATCCAGAACATTAAACTCTATGTTGACTTTGTAATAACAAGTCTGCAAAACTAAAATAACTTCTAATAAGAAATGTGCTCCGCTGGGGTAAAGGTCAGTATCTGCATGTCTAACTTCAGGGAACCAAATATAATATTTGTAGCTAACTGATCTAACAGTATAAACCAGATCATGACAGTCAAATTTTATATTTCGTGCCAGGGCTGGATTATCTTCGTGCTTTAATTCATCTAAACTGTGATTGACAGATCTGAGTGATTTTGATATTTTAATCTCATTCTTCTAAAATTGAAACCTACTACGTTTTCGTAATCCAAGTAGTCTAGTCTAGGGGATCATAATTTAACAAACAATATCATTTGTATTATGAAGATTTTATTTTCTTACAATCTGAAATTCACTAGTTAAATCAGGGATGTTTAGGCTATTACAATGTGAACTTTTTGAATATTGCCGCACTTTTTTCTTAGAAGAATTCTATTTAATGCTTCTCGACAACTAACTGTCGGGCAGATTTTTTTCTTTTTATTGACAAATGAATCAGGGATATAAGAATTTTAGTAAATGCCCTTCCATTCTTGAAACATACATTTGGTCAGTTGCTCTACATTTTCTCTCTAAACTTGTTGGTATCATTGTCTACTACAACTGAAAAATCTCAGTATTGAAGGAGAAAGATAAATGCCAAGACTCTAGATAATCATTCACATCTACGTTGATTCAGCCATTCATACCTCATTTTTCTGATTGTTCCTGAACATTTTCAGGTTTATATATAATGATTTGATGCAATTTGAGTTTCTTTCACTAAAAGTGCCCCAAGAAATGCAGTTCATTCCAATGTTTAGATTTGTGTGCCAGTTGATTCAGGAAAAAAACCACAAAACTCCACTCGATTAAAGTTTTCTTATGAGTACCAAAACAATTATTTGATGCCAATTGATTTAGGGAAAGACCATGAAACCCCATTCCATAAAAGTCTGATTACGAGTGTCACAATGATTGTTGGGGCTCTATAATCAGGTCAAAGCCCACTTGATTGTTTGCCAATGTACTAGAGCTTGTGGTAGACTAATAAACCATGGATTGCCTTGTCTGGTGAAAGCCCACTTGCATGCAATTGTTGGCAAATGAATTAGAGATTGTGGTAGGTTGCTAAACCATGGAATGTTGATGAGACATTCTTGCTTATATCAAACAACAACAAGAAACATACAATGCGATCAAAAAATTGAGATCAAAGACTCATCTTTTGGCCAATAAAGGATCTTGTGGCTCACTTATAAGGGAGATCAAAGATTGTGGTAAGCTAATAAAGAATTAGTTGCCAAAGAGACATTCTCGCTTATATTAAAGAGCAAGAGGAAGTAGACAATGTGGTCAAGAAATTAAGATCAAAGTCTCATCTTTTGGCCAAGAAAGGGTCTTCTAGGTCACTTATAGGGTCATCATTAAGTACTCTAGTAGTGGGTGCCACTTATCAATCTTTTGTGACACTGTCTTTAGAATAAGACAAGAGCCCCTTTTCTTGCAAAAGAACCAAGGATTTGGGCCCATTAGAAAGGGCATTTTAGGATTTGGGCCTTGTAAAATCACAATATTGGTAGGAAATAGTGAGCGGATAAATTAGACACCTATAAGTTATATAGGTTATGGTTATGAAAGGTTACCAACTTCTTGGTGAAGGAAAGAAGGTTTGCATATACTCCATTATAGCCTATTAAGGATTCATGGACCAAAACAAGGGCATCCATCATTTCTATATTGATGGAAAGATTACAAAAGTATGCCCCCAATTAATGTCATTGTAGTGTGTCCTAAAGAGGCAATGTTTTAGGGGTGCTATGTGTGAGGGGCAAGGGAAGGATGTAAACTCTATTTCCAACATCTTCATAGAGTACATTGAGGCAAAGGGGCCACACAATGTTGTCCAAGTTATAGTAGACAATTTTCAAAATTGCAAAGTTGTATGGCAGTTTTTTGAGGGAAGATATGGACACATGTTTTGGACACCATGTGTTGTTTATTCACTCAACTTGGTGATATGTAAACTTGAAAATGTATTGAGTGGATGAAACAACTCTACATTGAGGTTGATGAAATTCATATATTTGTAACTAACCATCATATTTTACAATCTATTTTCACATCTTTCTCAAAGTTGAAGTCATCAAAGGTAATTTTATGAAATTTCAATATCTATTTTTTTTCTTTTCTTTATGATGCAGAATCATCTTTGGGAGTAAGGCAACATTGCTTCACCAAAAATAGTGTCCAATAGTTAAGAATCCCATTAGTTGAGTAAACCTAGAAGTACTAGCATTTTTCTTTATCAATTTCTTGATTGAAGAGTACAAGATCATCTCTTGTAATCATTTGTTGGAGCCACTCAAACTCTTCTACCATCATATTCCCTCACTTGATGTTATTAATCAATTATAACAACTCTATCATCATGAGAGTTAGTAAAGCCACATGAAAATGTTTAGTTTTTTCAAAGGGATGTGGTGGCAAAGGGAGAAAAAAGAGGACATTTTGAAGTGGGGTTCAAGTGAAGGATAATCTAAAAGTAAACTAAGAGAATCAATCTAATTTGTGGTTGTTTGCAATAGATTTCATTTCAAATGGCATTTGGGAGAAATAAAATGCATTTTTTAGGAGGTGCAAATATTTTGAGTAGTTTTAGTAGAAAGTGAAGGCATATTCTAAGTCAATTTTTTTGTTTTGATAAAAATGCATCCCTCAAAGGATAGGAAATAGCTTCTATATGCATTTATATGTACATTTTATCACCCAAAAATATGGCCCTTTCTACCAAATACAAGATTTTCTAAATTGTTGATACCAAAATAATTTTGAAAGAGATTAAGTTGTTTCATGGAATATCTAAATTCCTCATATATAGTGTTTTGATGATCATGAGATGAGTAACTACAATTCATTGTTTTAGTTGAGGTTTACGACATTAAGGTTCTTGCTTAATTGATGTAGGGGCATTGTACATGGACCACAAGCAGCACCATTTTTAACCACAATTTGAAATCTTGAATTCTACTGCATGTTTTAGGAACCATTCAACAACTACTAATCACAATAAAACCTAGTTAGAATGAGTACAAGAGTAAATGAGTTTGAATTATTTCAAGGCCAATTCTATCAATAAATGCATCCATTTTGGTGCTTAGATAATGATTTGGGCACTATTTTGGAACCCATATACATTGGGGGAAGAACTCAGAATGCTTTGCTTGGAAAGATTTTATGCTTGGGAAGGGTTTTTGAGAAGAGGGAGTGTCAAGAGAAAAAGAGAGAGGGTAGAGAAATAGTCACCACTCTAGAAACATTCGAGTTTTTTCCTTTTAGCAACAAGGGCAAACAATAAGAACAAGTGTAGAAGAAGAAAGGAGAGAACCACATGCATGAATGGAAAGGGAAAGGCACTAGAAAGAAAACAATAAAGGGAGGTGCATGAAATGAAGCAAAAAGACAAGGATGAGGTCATGAGAGGTCATGCAGGAGAAGAAAGATGGAAGAATTGATCTCAACAGGGTAGGCCTCTATCCAAAATGATGGAGTTTATCTTTATGCTACAAGAATCGACAAAAAATAAATGTTGCATTCATTCTTTCAACCTCCTCTCCTTGATTCTTATACACTCTTTATCTTAGAGTTTAGTTTATTTTTTATTTGAATGTATGGTTAGAAAATTATCTTAGTGCATGAGTTAGTAAAATAATATAATTTGCTTAATATTTATTAGTACCATTTTTAGAGAATAATATACTTTACTTAATAGAAATATATAAAAGTCAATCATTAGATATTGTATAGAATAGACAATAAAGTTTATGTGTTCATGTATGTACTAAATAAAATAATTCTAAAAGAAAATAAAAACCTAGTACAAATATCTTAAATACATCTATGTAAAAGAGAGTGTATATCTCTTGATATTTGATTTTTTTTAAATAGATATATTTAATTTTTTTATTTACAATTTTAATAAATAATATGTTATTTTATTTCTTAAAGTGTAAACTTTTCTAATTACTTTTTTATTTGAAAATAAAATAAATTATTTAATTATACTATCATTTTATTCATGACAATCTTTTATTTTTTATTTTTTTTAAACTTCATATATTCTTTTTATTTTTATTTTTACAAATTTTTAATTTTAATTTTTAAATTAGTGTATTTCATATTAATTACTTATAATAATGTACAAATGTTAAAAAGATGATATAATAAATGTTTATAAATATTTATAATTTTATCAAACGCAATGTTTTATTTTCGTGGACCCAGATAAATTATATTTGGTTTTATGTTGAAGAGAAGATATTTTAGGGTTTTGTTTTGCTCTGCTCTGTTAACCACATGAAGATGGAGATCAAGATGATGCACAACTTTAAATGGATGTGCCCCGTCTTTAAACAGGTAACTTCTCCTCATTCTAAAAAACAATACAAAACCTCATCTCAACACGCACACAAACAGGAGAAAGCCCCCCCTCACATGACGCACAAATTTAATGTTGTGCACTTCACTCAGTCCATTAATGCCCTCTGTAAATCGGGAAACACAAACAAGTCCTGGGACCTTTTACATTGAGCCATAACTGAACGCCTTCCTCTCAATGTTGTATCCTTCACCGCGCTTTTAGATGGCCTTGCAAACGTCGTGATCTCCGTAGAATCAACTCCCTTCTTGCTGAAATGAAAGGGATGGAAATACATCCAAATGTTATCACTTTTAACACTCTCATAAAGGCTTTGTGTAAACGGTATCAAATTGAGGAAGCACTTGGGATTCTGCACAGAATGAGGCACGCTCATTGTTTTCCTGATATTGTTACATACAGCACCCTAATTGAAGGGTTCTGCAAAAGAGGTAGAGTAGATGAAGCTCTTGTTTTATTTGCTGAGATGATACAATCTGGCATTTCTCCTAATATTATTGTGTGCAATACCCTAATTAATGGTCTCTGCAAGGTGGGCAGGGAAGATGAAGCTCTAAGGTTAGTGGTTGAAATGAAACATAGTTATTGCTCTCCAAATGTTGTTACATATACCACCTTGATTGATGGTCTTTGCAAAGTAGAAAGAGTAGATGCAGCTCTAGGATTAGTAGGTAAAATGTTGCAAGACGGCCATTTTCTTAATAGCTACACATATACTAGTCTGATAGATGGCTTTTGCAAGGCTGGAAAAACAGACAAAGCCTACAATCTTTTTGTACAAATGATGGAATTTGGTCCTTTGCCTAATGAAGTGACATTTAATGCAGTTATTGATGGACTTTGTAAAGATGGCAGGACAAACAAGGCTTGTGATTATTTCCATGATATGTGGAGAAAGGGTTTACAGCCAGATGTAATTACTTATACTTCTTTGATATGCGGCCTATGTGAATCGCATGAGGTAGAAAAGGCTCAAAAGTTGTTTAAACATATGCTAAGGAAAGGCTGCTCTTCGAATGTTGTTACCTACAACATTTTAATTGGTGATTTATGTCAGAGTAACAGGGAAAGGGAAGCATTTACCCTTCTTTATGAGATGGAAAAGAGGGGACATTTTCCTGACGTAATTACATATAATACACTAATATGTGCATTCTGTAGAACAGGAGACATGAACATGGTAGGAAATATGTTAGAGGAGATGGCAACAAGGGATTTGAAACCTGATGGAGTGACATACAACATAGTCATTAAAGTTCTGTGCAAGGCAAGCGATCTTTCTAGAGCACATTCACTCGTGAATAAGATGCAAGATGAAGGCTTGACTCCTGATGTAGTCACTTACAACTGTTTCTTTTATGCCCATTGCAAAATTGGTGAAATAGATAAGGCCTTGAAGTAATTTTTAAACATGAAAGTGAAAGGTATTATTCCAACTGTTGTAACCTATAATATATTGATTGATTATTTTTGCAAGGAAAATAAACTCGATATGGGTCTCTCAATGTTGAATGAGATGAGAAGAAAGGGTTTGCTTCCAAATGTTTTCACATACCATATATTATTCCGCACCTTCCAGAAAAGACAGGACCTTGAAAAAACTCTTTTGTTGATGGATCAAATGAAGAAGGATGTGCTCCAAGTGATGCTATTGTCCGGAAACTTGCCTGGCTGGTTGAAGTTGGTCAAATGAAAAAATTGTGGGATTTTGTAAATGATGATTCTTTTATTATTTCCAAAACAGCATAGTTTTCATGCCTTGGTGAGTGCCAGCTGTATGAAGATCGCTCTTCAATATATATTTTCCCAGCTCTGAGAAGTGATATTTATGCATTCATTTCAGTGTTACTTATGTATACAACAATTCTTTTGTGCAAAGGATGGGAAAGTTATTTTGATAATGTTAGTTATAATTCTAACTTCACAAACTCAAATCTTATATGAAAGTTTGAAAGTTTGGATTAAAACATAATTGATGGTTACTTTTTTTCATCTAAAAGCAATTTCACAATCATATTAAAAAAATCAACTACTACATATGGAATATTTTAAGGTTAGCATGTTAAATGTTAAACTTCTAAAGATAGTTGTAAGGGTGTTTGTCACATTCAGCTCATTATTTTTTGATATCTCAAAATGAAGCATCAACCCAGAAACTGTATGAGTTAAAATGAGTTATGACTGTGAATTGTCTATTAAACTTTTCCCTCGAGAATTATTCTTTGAATAATACCTTACTCTATGCTGACTTTGTAATCACAAGCCTGCAAACTACAATGACTTCTAATGAGAAACGTACTTTGCTGGGGTAAAAATCAGTATCTACATGTCTATCTTTAGAGTTCATAAAATATAATATTCGCAGCTAACTGATCATGTCAGTTAAAATTTTATACTTCCTCACACTCTTAGTCGTACCAACCAAGTATGTCCATTCATATTACACAATCCTCTTTGTTTGAGAAGAAAGATGTAAAATTGAAACCTATTACACATTCATAATCCAAGTAGTCTCATCATAATTTGACAAACAATATCATCTCTTGTATTATGAAGATTCTATTTTCTTATAGTGTGAAATTAACGAGTTAAATTAGGGATGTGTAATATGGCTGCATTTTTGTCTTAAAAGGATTCTATTTAATGCTTCTTGACTACTAACTGCTAAG